>JBCAUF010000134.1:12815286-12830969 GCA_038406115.1 Haemulon aurolineatum
CCAACCTGGCATTTCAAGTTTACTGCGCTAACACAAACTTCAGGGTCAAACTGTCCTCTAGCAATCAAGAGGGCCTCCTCAGCATGGCATTCTTCCATCTGCCCTTTTATTACAAGCACACGTTGCTCCCCTGCAACAGCTGTCACATGTAAGCATAGCATATTGATTGTAATTATTATTCATGTAATTTTATTTGTTCACAAGGTGAGCTATTTCTCAAGGGGGCCTTGCTGAATAAACCAGCAGTAATTATTATCTGACCCTGGGAGGAAAAAAAGACTATCTGAAAGGTCACCTCCAGTTGGAGCTTCAGTTCCTCTTATTCAATCAAAATAACCCTCTTAACCTCACAGTAAATTCCATTTATGTAGGACATATTGAGATATATATGTAAAATATAAACTAATAGAAATATCTGTGAAGAGACAAAAAATAAAGAGGAAGCCATTCTGGTGAAAAGACACCTTTTTATTGCCATACCCCGTAAAAAAGGTTTTACTGGGAAATTGAAGGAGCACATTTCAGATCCTCTGGCAGGCGGTTCCAGCTCATGGGAGCATAAAACCAAAACGCTGCTCCTCAAAGTTCTGGAGATGACTCTTGATATTTTTGAAAGGCCAGCAGCAGATGACCTGAGTGATCTGAACAGTCATAACACACAACTACGTGTCACAAATACAGTGTATTGTGGCAGAATATCTGGAGCTCGGTCCATGAGAGGGAATTTATATTCAGTTCTAAATTTGGAATGGAAACCACTGATGCAAGTTGACAATTGCATATTCTGAATGTGTGCCTGACCTATTGTCTTCTTTACAATGCCTGTAAAAAACGATTTTCACAGTGATCTGCATGTCCTGCAGGTTCTGGTTTCTGTATACAGAAAAATCAAATCTACCCCTGACTTACAGAACTGAACATGAGCATCTCCCCTGAACGAGCTGACTTTTCTGCTCATTAGACTCATATCGTGTCATGAGACCCCATATTATCTCCACGGTCCATAAATTCTTTGTTTGCATTATCATCCAATTTCAAGCACACCAGGAGTAGAAAAAAAGCACAATCTATTGCTTTTCATTTTAGGCCAGTTTAAAATGTTAAAGTGTGTTTAAAGACACACTGTTTAATTTATTATATTTTATTTCGTGAACAATAACAGTTATTTGGGAAAAAAATAATAATTTGGCTTTTGTTTTATAGCACTAAATCTGCTGTAATCATGACGATCAATGATTTTACAGTTTACCACTAAAAAGCTACTGTTCCTTTTTAACTCGGGCTCTGCTATTCTTTTAATTGACCATTTTGAATAATGGGTTGATATTAAGGAAGCAGCTATCAATCGGCTTAGTCCCTTGTTGGTAAATGTTGGTTAGTTACCCCTGTGCTGTTCCCAGAGGAACACTTTTAGACCGACTTGTTATTCATGAGCTGCCATCATTCCACACATAAGAGACAATATCAATTCACATGTCTATGCTGATGATACAAAGCTTTCTGCTCCAATAAAACCTTTGGATACCCTCCACTTCTTCTAACATTCCTTGTTATAACTTGGTTGCTTGGTTTAAATATGAATACTCCTGAAATGAAATGAAAATGAAGACTTCTCCTCTAAAAACCAGAGTGGTCAGAGTCGTACAAATGTGCTTAATTCATCTGAGGAATACTTTATTACAAGCTTGGACTCCTGCAGTTGATTTTATTGAGGTGTGTGCATCAGTCAAGCTTTCTGCTACTCTCATTCTTATACTGCAACAGCTTGGCGTGATTACCAAACCTTTTTTTTTAATCACTGTGCATGCAAACAGTAGACGTCTGTCACATTGAATAATTGACATATAAACAAATGATTGCTCATGTTTTTCCAGTTGACAGCAATTGCACCCATAATGATTGTCGACTATATAACCTGCAACCGTGCTATTTCCATTAACAACAATGATATAAACACAAGCCAAGGTAGTCTTGAAATATGTGCTCAGGCACATCATCCCCCACGATGAAAAATGGGTGGTGAAGAATATTTTTCTCTCTTCTTCTCTCTTTTTTTTTAGATGTGCACACCGCCCTAAAGAGACAGCAGCAATGTTTATATAAACCGCTGCATGAGCTCACCTAAACCTCCTGTGCCTCACAGGATATACTTTCAATATTGTTTATGTGGCTGTGTGAGGAGGGACAGTGAATTCTGTCTTTCTATCATACACAAAATCTTGCCCCTGCCCCTCCCCAAAGGACTGGATTTTTTTTGTTTAGTTTTTTCTTACCACTTTCAGTTGCTTTTGTATATACTGCACACTATTTTCGATGTGACTTCTATGACAGGTACTGTGTCTGCTTGTTCTCCTCTCCTGATGACATCTTTACATGCATGTTCACAGTTAGAAAGTACTATTAGCGTTTTGCACCTTTTGCACATCATTTCACCTTCTATTACAGCATGCAGTCCAAGTATACGCAATGAATCTCCAGAGGAGGCTATACTAGGACACATGCTCTCTGTAACATGTTTAAGAAGCCTCAAATAAAATATCCTGTGTATGCACATTACTATATGGATTGTATTGAGTTCAGTCCAAATATGGACTGTTTAAACAAGACCAAAGAGCACTCAGAAAATGTGTTTCTCCACCTCAGGTTTATTTACATATTTAACCTATTGAAAAACTATATGCCTTTCACAGTGATGGCACAGCTTAGCCTTTAAAAAGGAGAGTGGGGGTTTCACTTGGTTCTCACTGTCACATGAAATGATCCTACGAGCATGTATTGTGTGTGTGGCCAGTGCCTGATGGCTTACTCCTTGATTGCTGTTCAAAAACTATTAAATCAGGTCTGCATATGGCCACACTGTTGCACTGGATGGGATTGCCGGGAACGTGCAATGCTTGAAAAAGCATTTGCTAGAACCCCAGAGGCGTGTTACTGTAATACACAGCTGAAAATAGTCGTAGTGGTAGTAACATTTGCTAAAACTACAGTGGGGGACAGACAGTATGACGTACCATTCAAAGTGCAGTACACACAGCAGCCCTGCCAACCGATAACACAATTTGTTGATCAAGTGACATAACATGCAGTACGTGTATGCTCTAGCATCCTTTTTAATATGAGCTATGAACACTCAGTTTTACTGCTACAGTGCATAAACTTTAAAATAAACAATACTGGACTCTTCATCTCGTACTCTTGCTGCTGGAGGACTCTCTGGCAACAGAACACACAACACACAATGGAAAGCGCAAGCACAAGCACTGCACCCCGTAACAACTTCTTTGTTTTTTACATCTTTCAATTAGTCCCCAACTTGTACCTTCTTGAGAAAATCAGAGCTTCCATATAACATCCACACTTCATCACACTAACTGCTTTACCACTGTTTAGCAACCACCAAGCACAGTTTACAGCATGAGTTGTGTTATGTCATAAACGTCTTTGAAACATGCACTCAAAACAAGATGTGCCAGGACCTCTGTTTGGATTTCAGGAGGGACTCAATGATGTCTGTTTTGCATCTGGCGTAGCTTCTCTCTGCAGCCTGCCTCTGAAAAGTCACACAGTATTATGGATTGTGTTCCCAGTTACCACCCAGAGACAATTCACATCAGTTCTTTCTGTTCACTTCTAAACACAAAGATTGTCCCCTAGTCGCTCAATCATTGGATAAAAATTATTGGCAGAAGTGGGATCTTTTATGTAAAAGAAACAAAAAAGGGAGTCTACTTCAGTATTTACAGGCGCAAATGTGGCAGATGTTCGAAGAACATGAACAACATGTACGATTATGTAATTTGCATACCCTCCTGATTCACTCCATGCTTTCTACATGATTTTCCGATAACAACGAAAGCCTGTTGAATCCAAAAAGTGCCTGGATTTTGCTTTTGGTTCGGAAAAGGTTCAGATTGCATTCACACCACTAACAAAGCATACCAAGGTTCCTTACGGACTCCCAGCTGCAGAGGCGGTCTCGCTTCACTTGTTTGGTCTGCACCAGAGTCCGCTGATTTGTATTCACGCCTACCCAAAAGGTACCACTAGAGAAAAAGCCTGTTTCAAGTGAACTAAATGAGCCTGGTGTGAATACCTTGGCTTATTTAAAAATGTTTCAGTGTCTTAACCTGAAACAAACTGAATGAATTTCCAGTAATGTAATGACTGACTCCTGACTCCACATGTTTCTTACAATAGTGCCTGACATGAGGTTGTTACTCGTAGATTGCTGCATTTTTTCCTTTTCATTGTTGTATGTTCTTGTGACATGTTCTTGACAAGTTTAGACAATAGGTGGATCTGCTGTAAGACCAGAGGAACGAGAACACACTGTCTTGTTTTCTATCGCCGTCTTACAGATATGCATCATTTATCTGCTGCCTGTTTCATGCACTGCATTCTTCCCTCCCATTTTTCAGAAACAGTTTCAGAAAGAGTGGCTTGAATTTGATTGATGAGTTTGTAAAGATCTCTGGTTTACACACCCCTGTCCTTCACTCTGTCTCTCGCTGACAGGAATGTTTCTCATCATCTCTTTCTCAGGTGGTGAAGATGATGATCATTGTGGTGGTGACCTTTGCCCTCTGCTGGCTGCCCTATCATGTCTACTTCATTGTGATGGGTCTCAACAAGCGTCTCAGCAAGTGGAAGTACATCCAGCAGGTCTACCTGTCGGTACTGTGGCTGGCAATGAGCTCCACCATGTACAACCCCATCATCTACTGCTGCCTCAACAGCAGGTGTGTAGCAGCAGGGTAGTGCTGACTATATAGCAAACTAAATGTTGTAAGTGAAATTTCCAACTTAGCGCAGCTACCAAATGAGGCAACAACAGTGGAGTTGGCTGTATATCACATCACAGAGTGCAATTAAGTAGCATTATATGTTTAATGAGAAGATAAAAGTTGGGCATGGAGTCATTAATTATTAATTCTGGATTAGCAGTTTGTTTGTATCATTATCCATTAATGGTAAGAGAAAGAGAAAGAAATTGGCTAATTACATCGATTCAAATCATGCAGGGAGCATTCAATCCAAGCAAAAACAAACAACTGAAAATCAAACTTTATTGACCTGTCAAAGGAAAACTGCTCAGTTTTGCACTCCTGAGTTTTATTCAACACTCTATACGTGTAGTCTATGAACTGGACACTGAGACATAGAGACTATCAATTGATGATATAGTTTTTAATAATTGAGTTGACAATGTTTCCACAGAGAACTGGTCTTTTCAGTGAATCGTGCATTTATCTACAACATCACTAAGTCTACTCATAAAAGTGGATTTGGTTTGTAAAGCAAAAAGTCTTCTCTCAGCCATTTAACCCTGTTTGACATATCAATAGATACAGCCTCAGTGCATTCAGAAATCCACTGCCACGCTCTCACTACAGATACTGCACACTGCTCTACTTACACACCAATTTACCTCTTTTCCATCACTGCACAAATATGCATCATTAAATGCCTTTTAAAAAGCTTCAGGAACACCTGAATACAATCTCTTGTCGGCTGGAGAGCCAACCTTCAGTACTGTGTACAACATGTATCCGTTTTGTTGAAAGACTGCCAATTGAAAATACTCATTCCCTGTTATTCTCTCTCCACTTTGCAAACAACCAACACAATATGGCACCAGATTTCGAGCTGGCTTCAAGAGAGCGTTTCGTTGGTGCCCATTCATCAAAGTGTCCAGCTACGACGAGTTGGAGCTGCGCTCGACACGGCTGCACCCAACGCGGCAGAGCAGCATGTACACACTGTCACGAATGGATACCTCTATGGTGGTGGTTTACGACCCAGCTGAGGGTGATGGCGGCACTGGCGGTGGCTCTGGAAGGAAGCAGTCCCTGTCCGCGAGGAAAAGAAGTTACATCACCTCTCGCCACACAGAGATCACTGAGTGTGGCGATGGAAGTGCAAAAACGCAAAATGGCGGGGCTCCAAATGGTCAGCCTGAGGAGTTCTCTTGAATGGTGTTCTCACAGACTTACACACAGCCATATGCATGTAAGAAATGTATTCACATGCATAACACACTGTACATACAAAGTGCACAGATGTTTGCTTAATTTAGACGTAGAAGCATTGTATCAAAGCACAAGTGGTTACTTTAACGTGCAGAGAATGACCACGTTGATATAGAGATTATTTAATATTTTACCTTCGATGGATAATATTGATTTTTTTTTAGGAGCATGGATTGATTACTGAGCGGGCTCACTGGGCACAGGCCCCAGGGCCCATGGTGTCAGTTTGAAGTGTTACCAGCAGTTCTCATTAAAAAGTCACACAGCTCAGTTTAAAGCAGGGATATCCCTATTACATTATATTGGGTCTGATTCAAATAAATATAGCATGTGTCACTCCTTTTTTCAACACAGTTTGCCACAACATTTTGTGTATAACTATTTTGTGCAGTATCTGTGTCAGTGTGGATACAGTAGCCTGTTTCACTAAAGTGATTTTGAACAGTGCTTACACCAGATCCCAAGAAGTGGCAGCATTACAATTCGCGGAGGACTGTTGCTTGCAGATAATTTTGTCCCACAGAGCTTTTCCATGCTCATGCATGGGTGGCAAGGTATGGTGTTTGTTTTGATCATTGAAAAGGCTCAAATTCAGCAGGACAGAAAATTATCTCATGTTGCAAACTGCACGCTGCATGTTTCAGATTTGATGAAACGGGCCTCTGCTTTGGCAAAGACTCAGGCAGGGTCTATTCACCTCCAGCACAAACAAACTGCCAGAGCTGATTTGTTTTCAACCAACAGCATAACTGTAGAGTTTAACCTGCAGAATAGCCCAGATCAAAGATGCAAAACAAGCACTAGTGACTGGGGCTGTGGGTGGGGGGGGGGGGGGTCTTCAAATGTCTTTGCCCAGGGGCTCGTTTTCTCATCCTTTGTCCATGCTCAGGAGCAGCCTTAAATGCATGTGAGGTGAACAAGGCGCTTTATATGTTCAAGTTTCCCCAGTCAGGGTCCCTCTGTATTAATGAGACACTGTAAGTAGCCGCGCCTGCTTCTTCGGCCAAATATGAGAGCGCATAAACACAGTCGGCGCTCAGCTGTTTCGTTAAGGTCTCACCTCACAGCTCAAACCACTGACAATGAAATTAATCAGTTCTGCTTGGAGATTAAAGTATGTTATGATGGTGAGACCGTCATCTGAAAATAAGTAGTGATTGTAGTTATATAAGTATGTCATAGTTTTAATTTCTAGCTGAAAGTATCAACTGTGAACTGTATGTTCTACAGAGGATACAGTCTCTGCCCTGAAGCCATGAAATGGCCAATGGAATAACTCGTTGATTGAACTCTGGCTCTGTATGTGGCTCTGAGTTAGGCTCTGAAAGTACTGCAACTGAATTTGGCTTTCAGGTTATGTAACATGTAAGGAACATGCTTGCTGGTGACTGGCAATGAGCCAGAGGCGAAATCCAGTATACATTTGTAGCCCGTCAATAAACGGCCTGCTGGAGAACAGGCAGCTTGAAAATGAACTAACCAACTAGGAGATAATGTCTCTCATTTTTACATCAACTAAAACACAGAGAAAGCTGCATAGTGAAGTGCACTCAACCTTTGTTCTACTTTTCTGTAATGTTCTTTTAAATGCCTTTGTACAGTGTCTCATCAGAAAGCGGGACAGTCGTTGGTTCAGTAGCTTCCTGCAGCGTGCTGTGTTGCTCCTTAATTTAATTCCCTGCTCGCATGCACAAAACGTGTTGAAGCACCAGGCAGTGCCATGTTGGGTTTACTATATGATAAGTGGAACCATGCTGTGACAAGTAGGATTATATAAACCATAGGAACAGTGTGCCCCTGTTGACGCAGTACCCAGTAACACGCAAACAAAACCATAAGGGCGAGAAAACTGTTAATGTATATGCTCATGTCAGTGCTGGGAATTAAGTGTAATAGTTTTGTTATTTCTATAGTGCTGATTTTTTTTTTTCACCAAACAGACCATCTTTAAAGATACTGAAAAGTGTTTGTTAAAAAATAATATAATATATTGAGTGTCAGGCAAAGCTGCATTTGGAGTTTGACATTTTGTGATTAATGTCATCACATACTGTATGGGAGGAAAAAAAGCCTAATTCTTCTACACTGACCAGCAACTGCGACTATGGAGATGCATTACAGTTGTCCTTAATCGTTCTTACCAACAGTTCTGAATGTTCAGACTTCATGAAAGTATTTACTCAAGAATGTGAAGAAAAACATGTTGTGCTTTTCAGTGTCATGTATTTTGAAGCTGTTGGCAAATCAATATTGAAGTTGGTTAAATATTTCTATGTGGTAGTATCAAGGTTTTTTTTCTTCATGTTTCTCTGTATAAATGTATGTGTTTTGTATGAATGTAC
This sequence comes from Haemulon aurolineatum, assembly GCA_038406115.1. Taxonomy (NCBI): domain Eukaryota; kingdom Metazoa; phylum Chordata; class Actinopteri; order Lutjaniformes; family Haemulidae; genus Haemulon; species Haemulon aurolineatum. The sequence continues at coordinate 12,823,658 of JBCAUF010000134.1, forward strand.
AGTACAATGTGTGCCTCTATCTCTGTCAAGTGGTGATTCTATTATTTGTTGTGTTTTTAAAGGATAACTAGATCATTTTTGACCTGAGCCTCATTTGTTTGTCCTCACCACACCACCCACACTATCAGATCTCATGTTGGCATTGCTTCACTGCATTTCTTGTCCCATTCATTTTGCAGGAGGTGCTGCTTTTACCGCTCTCACTCAAAAACACGACTCAGGTTGAGAATAACTGTCTGATTATCCTTTAAACAAATTATTATAATGTTATTATTGCTGGAAAATGGCAATTATTCTGGTCAGTTGAGATGAGAAAGTATAGGAATTCTTTGTTATTGGTGATGCTTAGTGACTTATACACGTACTATATGAATTCTATATCACATTTCTTACAGTAGGACCTCTAAAAGGTTTTTAAATTGCTCTACATTGGTCAGTACTGATGTATTTGCTTAATGTACCTTTATAGCAACAGTCTTTCTTGCAGTACCATGAGTGTTTACAAGTGACATGACATGCTTATGATGAAATGTAGCTGTGACTTGTTGCAAACACAGTCAAAAAAAAAAGAAGAAAAAGTCAACATGAGCAATATTGTTTTGTTTCATGTTAGCTGATGGGAATAATGCAGGCTATTGTGATAATCCGCAACTTTTAAACATCTCAATTTATTTATTTTTCACAGCTGTCTACCGTACAGCAAAGAGGCGACCCCATGGAAGAAAGGGTGCAGTTAATTCTATTATATCTCATAAATTTATATAAAAAGTATTTTGATGCTGAATTATTTTTCATAATAACAAAATATTTATCTTGTTGTTGCAATTCATTCGTGTTGACATCTCTCCATATACTTAAACATTTCACATGTGCTTCTGCTGTAAATAAACATGCCTGCACATGCGCAGAAAGTTTAGCAAGAAGGCAGATAAATTACTACTGCTGCCTTTCACAGACTAAAAACACACCAAAATATGGTTGATATATAGAGTATAACAAAACATAAACATAACTCTCTCTCTGGACCAATTCTGTTCTTCTTAATTGCAGCTTGTGCTTACTTATTGTTTTGGTTTAGAAGCTGCCGTCAGTCCATTAAAACGACCACTCGTCACTGAAATTGAGATCAACGCAAATGTTGCGGATTATGAAATCAGGAAGACCTTTATGAAAGTGTCAGTAGTATGTGTTGTCATCTTTGTCTTGCTATACAAAATTGGGAAATAAACCATCATACTGTAACACTGAGTCGTTGGAGGAGAAGGGGTCCGTTGGGGGTGTGTTGCCTGTGTCATGAAGTGGGCAATCTGTAAGGTAAAGTCGAGATTGCTTATTGAGTGAAGATACCAAGTTTCATTTTATGGCTCTAGGCTCATCTCAGGTTTGCTTTTGCCCATTGGCCTTTTTTTCAACTTATAAGCCATGCTACAGTACATGGATATAATGTTTCATCTCACTTCCACAAAACATTATTTTAGCAAGAGAGCTTCCAGATGTTCCTTGCCCTCGGTTGCACACCACAGATTATTTGCTGACCAATTGCAATGGTCTCATACTCAAAATTGAGTTAATAATGAAAAATACAGTTAGCAGCCGATGGCATGTTGGTTCTGTGAGCACATCCATTACCGGTGACCTTAGGCCTGCATGGTTAGACACAGTTTTTTCCCTCTTGTTATCAGAAGATAATGATTTAATTACTGGGGGTTGTTTGAACAGTAGGCATCCTGTGAACTGTAATGAGAGGGAGTAGATTCAACAAAAGATCAAAGAATGATCACAGGAATGCATTTAGCTCTAGTGACAGATATTTTTTTTTATTTTTTTTAGCCTGGACATGGAGGACTAGCAGGAAGATGTCCTGGAAGTGTTCCTGGTTTTGCAATCTTTTTTTGTCCTGAAATTTAAACTAATGTTCCTTACAAATACTTAATAAATTCTATCAACACATTAATTTAATGAACGGAAAGTAATAGAAGTGGGGGGGATGTTCATCTTCAGATTATACATGAGAAACTAATAGCGGATTTCAGCATGTAGAGCTGGAATATTAATTCCTCAAGCAAATATAACCAAAGGTTGTTCAATTATTCATCATGGTTGTATTAAAGTATTATTTCACCCTACAGCGAGGACTGCTAAATAAGGAAATAGGTATGCAGCTTCTTGCGTCCGCTACACATTGCCATACAATATAACCTGCTGGTCTGTGAGCATGCATTTGTTAGATATTCTGCATTGTGTAATATACAATGTATTTAAATATAGAATTATATAGATGTATGCATAAAGAACAAAAGCACATACAGTACATAAACAAATGCAAATGGAACATTTGCAAGTGAAGGAATACATTAGGGGCATACCTTTATTTTCCCTGTGTTGAGGCTCAGTAAATGTTGAATCTACCCGATGCTCAGTTGCAACCTTTATGCACATACTGTATGTTTGACACAATGTCCTGCAAAACAGCAGTGTTTCGAAAAAGGGCTATTTTACCCGACCGAGAAGCGCAGCTCTGCACCACTAAATAAGGAAGTTTTCACACAGCAATCCGTGTCTACTGCATATGGCTCAGGAGTGCTGGTCTGCTGGTCTGTGTCAGACCACTTGGCAGGTCAGTCATTTTTAGAACAGCCTCTCACCCACCACTGTGGCGAGTAAGGAAAGTAGCATTAAGCTGTCAGTCTCCTTTGCACTGTTGCTACCAAAATACACACTTTATGGCTTTTCAGTTTAAATTACTGTCAAGAAAATGCTTTTTATTGTCCTTGCCACTGATTTTTATGTAAACAGAGGATTGAACGGCTCTCTTTCACCGATTGTGCATAATATCTCTCATGGCAGCAGTGAAACATTGCTCCTTTCTCCTTGTGTAGCCTGCAGTGAGATTGCTGACAGTCGATGTGTGAAACCAGTGGTCCCATTGCTTCAATTCTCCTCACAGACATTTGTAATAATTTACATATCTTGATATGAGGAACTCATTGCTTCACGGACCACAGAATATTATGATTTTTTTCACCTTGTTCCCCACGTCTGCACATAGCCTATCTCTCTGGTAATCCAAAACAGCTCCCAATTTGAAAAGGATTCACCAACACAGTGGGGTCTTTGAGCTGGAGGAGATGAAATGTGCTGCCACACTTTTGATACCAAATGTCACTGAGTACCAATGATACCAATGTCATGAAATCCATCGTCTGACTTTTCCCACCGACAGTGGCGATTAGTTCTTTTTCTGTGAGTCCACGTGAGACTCCTGGCTCTGATCTCACATCCAAATGGTCGTAAAAACCATTTGTAATAAACACCACAAAAAGCTTGAAGATTTCTTTAACTTATCGCTCCACCTCAATATTATGTTTTGTGAATTTACAGTCAGGACTCAGTACTCATTCAAATATAGTGTAAATTACATCACACATAATGCCATGAGTCACTGAATTCCCCAGTCAATTAATTCTTTATCTGTAAAGTGTGATTAACAACGAGAAAGCAGTTGGCTGTGAGGATGACTGTTAGCAGTAGACTCATATACAGCATATGTCTGCAGTATCATGAAGCATCATGTCAGTCACACCCCCAGAACACAAGAATGAATCACAGAGAAAGTTGTGAAGGTGCAGAAGCTAAAGGTGAAACCAGCAAACTGGACAGTTGGCTGACATGCATCATGAAGCTCTGATGTGCAGGCTTACATGGAAAACAGTGTTGAATACCCACATGTATTACTAATCACACCTAAGAAGAATTAAAACTCAATAGCATTTCCATAATTAAATCACATGGCCAATGTGCTTAGCAGACTTCATATGCTGAAACTATTCTTGGAGTATGGCCAGGGTTTGCTGCCGTTAAATTAAAAAGTGAACACATGAAAGAGGATCATCATATTGTATTGTAAAACCACCAGCTTGGCGTGAAGGCGGTAGAAGGCTGATGTCATGTTACGTCTGCCTCAGTCCCTAAACCAGGGAGCGTCCGCTGTAAGTGAGGAATGAAGCCATGAGCTCAGCCTGTCAGGCAATTTTTCTTTTAAATAAACTTGTATATTGTAATGTCATGGATCTCAGCACCACGAGTGAATATATGAGTGTGACTTCAGACATGATTGTGGAAAAATGTCAAGTTTATTTTTTACTCACACAGGCATTTTATGTAAGTATATACAAACTTGGTAACCGTCAGTTAAAAGTCAAGGTGGAGGCTAATCAAGGCCTTCTTCATTACCTTGATGGGAAACAACTGGAGTTAGGGTCATTTGGATCTGCCACATAGAATATAGACTTTTTCATAGAAGACATTTTAATGGGTGGCAGTGGGGATAGCACAGGAGTAAATATTAAAATTAATGATGGCCATGACAAGTCAAAATGTCTGATGTAAAAAAAAAGGCAGATTTAGACAGGTGGAAAACAGAGAAATGCTCTAGAGATACACTCTCTGAGCGAACCACGAAGACTGAGCCGGTCGAGTGAAGCCCACAAAGCTGCATCAGAGCCATACCAGCAGCATGCAAGTGAGCAGCTGACGAGTACAGAGCCATGACCTGCAACTGACCCCGGTGAGTCAGCATGAACTCCAGCTCAGACATCACGGAAACATAGCACAGCACAGATATAGGCCCCAAGTTATGAGGCCTGAGACATGTATCATTTATGATTGACACCACAATCAGGTAGGTCTAGCATTGTTTGTTTGGAGCGGTGGCCAGAGAAAAGGTTAACTTGATAAATCTGTGTGTGTGTTCTGAGATGTTTACAATTTCTGGATTTTCCAAGTAAAACTGAGTTGTGCGTCGGAGGCAAAGTAGCGAGAGACGCGAGTGTTGTGTGAGTGTCCGGGCCTAACAGAGCTTTCTCCCAACAGACGTTTTGCATTGTCAAACACAGGTGTAATTAATAACACAAATAATGGCACTATTCCACGTGGATTCCACTGTGCTTTTACCCGCTATGACACAGACACAAGGTCTGCTGCAAGTGAGGCTATTAATGGGGGAATTTTAAGCGTGAATGTGTGTGTATGCAGGTGTCACAAAAAGAGTGACGTATGAAAAGCTGAAGTTAAACTGTGTCCGTCTGTAAAGCACGGTTTGGAAAAAAAAAACACTCCAGGAGCTGCTTCTGAGTTATGGCCCTGAAAAGAATGTTTAACCTCAGCCGCGTCCTCTCGAGGAGCCCCATGAACACGAGATTAGAGTGTATGAATGTTGAAGACTTATAGACTGAGCGTGAGTTAAGTCTTGCACACCAGGAGCTTCAACTGAGGTAATAACAGAGATAAGTGCAGTAAGTGAGCAAGGCCATCGGGAGCAGAGATTGTACGAAATGAATCACATATGTGGTGAATTACATTTATTTTCCATTCAAAAACACAACAAAGTTACCACATGGCAAAAACTGGTTATTTGACCTGAATAAATGTTTTTAAAATTAAATATTATGGTCTCTACAAACGCAGAACCTTGAATATTGTTAAACTTAAAACAGCTTACAAGATGTTCGGTCCCTCTTGTAGTGACATAGGTTTGGTGCATCCTTGCATGATGTTCTTATAATAACTACTTAAACAACAAGTCATATTGAGCAACCAAGAAAATTATAAATGTAAGGGACTGACTGGATTTGTGCTTATCTCATTTAAATACTGTATCAAACCTCACACACACTTTTCCTCTGTCGCTGCCATGCATGACAAGCTGCAGCATTCATCATTCCTCGGCCAACATTAATTACCCGCAGTGAAAGGATAGCTACAGCAGATACGATCCTGTTTATTCTCAAACAACATTTGGTCTAAAATCTAATCTCCTGTTTATTCTGGTATATGTATGAGCAAGGGCTTGGCTCAGACACTTTTAAACAATATTTATTAAAATCGATGAATGATAGGGGACATTTATAACCAAAGACTTCACACACACAAATACAGTTTCTCTAAACACCATCATAGAGTGGTAACATCCTGGACGTCTTAGCTCAACAAAGCTTAAGCTGGTGCAGAATTCACCACATTTACAGATTCATTGACTTACAGCATAGTGATAGAGATATTTTTACATTGCAGAGTTACAGTAGCAGAGAGGCTTGGCTCCTTACGTAGAAAGTCTGGGACAATCTTGAAGTGGTCGATCACCACACAAGTCAGTCTGGTGCCTGTTCGTGACCGCAGATGAGAACGCACCTGGCGCAAAGTCAAAGTAAGACAGTTACAAATCTGTAAAAGCAACCAAACACTAAGTATTTCTCTGCATTAACTCCTCAAGCAGCAACTATCATGTAGATGTTCAGTAAAACACAGTACAGACCGTCATAAGGACCATGTTGTTTTGTTTGAGAGATGCCAGCTGCAACCATGCAGTATGTGTGTTTGACCAACAACACAACCCGGTCTACTAATAGCGACATATTTTAGCGACAGATCAATATTTGCCATTGTAAATATCCTGAGGACCATGCAGGAAAATACATCAACATGAGTTTACAGGGTCATGAGTTGAAATTCATATCCATGGAAACAAGCCCAAGTCTTCAGTCATGTCTCATAGCACACTTTATCCCTTTGTGGCCCGGTGCCCTTTCAGATTTGCTGTGATGACATGTCACAATCCGTATAATTGAGGTAAGCAAAGGCTCAATCTGAAGGTCCGGAGGGTAAACATTTGGATTTAGCCAATTTCACACATTCACACTAACGGCTGTTTCTGATGAGTCTCCAGTCAGGCTGACCTGCATGGGTCAATGTACATTGAATGTGGCAATCTTTGGCAAAACCAAAATGATCATTTATTTCATCTCGGAATAAAATAAACTTAAATTCAGCTGCAGGTTGAAGTTACTTCAGTGGAATACTGATTTGATTACATATAGTTCACTGCATATTTATTTGCTTGTATTATTTATATTCATTTACTTTCTAATTAACCTACCTATGTCATCACTTATTTATTTCATTGTTAATTTATGTGTTTATCAATGTTTTATGTAATTATGAAGGCCTACCTCTGGCAAGAAGCCAGTTTTGTAGAACTGGAGGTGTGACTGTCAGTTTAAATGACCTGTATGAGTGTGTTATCTCCGCCCGGCGTAATGCTGGAGGAGATCATGTGTTCACTTGTGCGTCTGTGTGTGAGGCCATGGAGTCTACATGAGTGCATACTGTATGTCTCTCCGCAGCTTATCTTATATACCACGGGACCTCTCATGGTTGTAGTAAATTTTATTGACTACTTTGACTGTTTTACAGAACTTGAGCATCTCCAGATTAATTCCATACCCGATATGCTTTGGTCTGCCAAAATTAGATG
>JBCAUF010000134.1:12896864-12916240 GCA_038406115.1 Haemulon aurolineatum
AAAAACAACAGAACAACAGGCTCTCCAAAGCTCCAGCCGCCTCTGTTTCCCCGCCTCAACAGCAGATCTGATGCACTGGATCAAAAAACAGTGCTGTGTGAATTCTGCATGAATAAGTCATTCACTTCTGTCTATGTCACTGCATTTGACGTTGCTTCCTCTCTTCTTCTTCTCTGTTGTCCATCTCTGTAGGAGTTTGAGAAGAGGAAGATGTTGTAAATCGTGCGAGAAGGCGCCCGACCTTTTACCCCCTCCCCCGAAAATTGAGATGAACAGCCTGATTCTGGAGGTGGATATGCCCTGCAGTATCTGTAAACCCTGATTATTTCACCCACCAAGCGCACATCCAGTGTTTATATTGTAATTTCTGCCATGAACTTGTACCTTGCACATAACAAAAGAATAAAACATAGTGTCTTAATGATATCCTAAAGAGCTCATTGTACACATTGTAAAAGCTTTATAGATGTTTTTTTCTTCCTCCACACAATGTTGACAGCTGAACGAAGGATGCCGGGGTAACCTTGGTGATCAGTTTCATTCTGTTATGCTCCTGCTGTACTGCGTATTCCATCACTCATTTCACTGGCTGTCCACCTGAATAAGAAATATTTCTCATATCATTTTGCTGCCGTGTTGTTTTTCTACTTTCACGTGGTGCGTTCATCAAACAGATGTGGTCTCATTATTGAACGAGCTCTCCGGGTTTCTGTGTTTTTTTTGTGGGTTTTTTTTTTAAGTAACGTGAACTCAACACATTAGAGAACAGATGAGGGTACGGAGGGCGTCACATGTTGTGTGGGCATGATGTTTACAAGAGCAGCCTGTGCCAGTTACATGCTGTATGTGCAGAATCAATTCCCAGGAGAGGAGTTAAGATGAAGGTGCTTTCACACCATGAGCATGATGTTCAGAATTTCGATGGTTGATGTGTAAAATCATACCACTTAGTCATGCCTATACTGTAGAAAAACTAATAGGGAAGCGCAGAAATGATGAATAGACTCACCAATAAGTCGATCAAAAGATTGTCAATTAATCCTCACAGCAGCTTTTAAAATGGAGACATTTGGCACAAGCACAATTGAAACTAATGCAACTTCGGTGACCTGTGACACACACATTCCTTCCGTTGGACAAAAGCAAGCAGTCTTTGTTGGTGCTCATTGTTGAGTCCATAATGGAGGACGGTGTTGCAGCTTCCATTTATATTTATCCTCCTCTGTTCAAGGATAAAGTGGTCCACAAAAGAGGAAGGCTTTTCAGTTGTTAGACAGGAGTGGAAATTTTGTGAACTAATTTACCTTAATCACGATTCCAATAACTATCCTTATTGAATTAAATTATGTTCCCTTTTAAATTATGTCCGTCTTTAGTCAGTTGTTTCACTAAATGAGCAATTGATGTTATCCTGGGCTCTTGAAAACTGAGATGAGCCTCTTTTCTGAAATTTTACACACAAATCGGTTAATCTAGAAAGTACGGGCAGATAATAATATAAATTAGCTGCAGCGCCACTATTGAGAGTTGCTTTTTCCACCTCCCAATAATTTGGCTATGTGGTAATTCACAATGCGGGGTTATTTTTCATTATTCATGTGTTGTTTTTAACAAGCTTCGCAGAACTGCTAACCTTCCAAGTGTAAGTATTGTTCTTACCGCTACATAGAGAAAAAAAAACAGCAAATAGGGGAGTAGAATATAACATTACAACAGATATTTCAGGTTGTAAACATGCAGCCTGTGTAACTATGCAGCACAAAGTATCAGGTTGGCCTCTAATTAAGACAAACCACCGAGTTACACAAAAAAGCTATAGGTTAAATGAGCACCTCATTACTGCACATGGGGTGAGAAACGCGACTGAGTGGAGGAAAATGAAAGGGGGAAGATAAGGTTACAGTTGGTTGTGCTCTCGCTGAATCTTTTTAAATAAACACACGAGGAACAAAAGTGTGTAATGAAGCATATAATGCCCTACACTGGACATCTCTACAGCCTGTTCTTATCTGCTCCACAGCAGTCGGCCAAGGCAGATTATTCTGTGTACACATTGTTAACAATTACTTTTTAATCTGCATTAGCGAATTAACATAATGACTGACAGTGGAACAGAAAGCTTATTTGTTTAGAGGCTCAGAAGTTCCTTCTCGCTCTGAAGTTGCCAAGCTGTATTCTGCTTTGGTTTGACTCATACGTAAGACGTAAAGGAGGCCAACGTTTGCCTTCTGGTGGTGTTTAGCTGCTGTTTTGTGACTTTGTACAACTTTGGTGAAAGTAATTGCAGGTTGAAACACAAGTTTGTCCTGAAAAATGTAAATGGAAAGAGGGGTTTCCGTGGTTGTGAGGGTACAGGTTGCACAAAAATAAAGTTGGCTTGAAGCTGCACCAGCCACTAAAGTCAATAATTCAACCATGAGCCACAAAGAGCAAAAGAAAACACATTTAAACTGTGAATTACCATGTTATTGTTGATCAAATTGTTGGATTATTGTGTCCCACAGTAGACAATACTTTACCTAGCTGAATCAAACAATGTCTAATGGGTGTTATTTGTGTTTCTAAAATGCAGTACTTGATGTGGAAATATCCAACAGTGCATTTCTGAACAATAATAGAAACATGCAGTGTCTCTGTTCAATTCTTAATAATATCATTAAACAGTTGAGGAATATATTGTGTGTTCATATTGGAAAAAATGACAAAATTAAGTATTCTTCAAAAAGTCTGCACATGTTCCAATTCCCCTTGATTTTTGTGAATGCACTGCAGGGACACTGTTGTCCCACAGTGCACTGACAAAAGATAATGGAGGAGCTCCTCACATGCGCAGAACATTAAAACAATGTGTGAAATTTAATTAACAGTCTTGAATCACTACCTGTAACTACAAAATGGAAAACTACTTAATTCAACTTAATTTATGCTATCTGCAAAAAACAGTCAACTCTCAAAATGAGCATGTAATACATTCTGTATATAATTAGTACCTATAGCACTGCCTCACATCCCACACATTAGCCATTAGGGGTGGATTAAATATTGACTTGTTTATGACATGTTAATGTTCAGCTCTGTGCCTCGACAACATTGCATTGTGTCCATTCAGTTGGAATAAAATATCTTTGACCTTGGCTGACATGGCATAATCATAGTTGTTTGCCATTTTTCAGGCACGAAGTCAGAAAAGTCCAAGGTTACCGGGGCTGTTCAGTGAGTTGGATTAGGTGGGCCAAACGTGACAGCAACTAGGCCTATTGCACGTGAGAACTCAAGCTCACTGCACCAAATATTTGAAGTGTCCACCATAAAAACAATAAAGTTAGTGTTTATCATGAATATTAAGGTATGTATAAAATGAAGCTGGTCTGCAGTTGAATGCACTCAGTTTAGTGGTCAAGTTGTTTTTGATGCAAAACTCTCCGTTCCAAGTTCAACCTTTAGCGTCACTAACAAATCAGCACTGATGACAGGTGTATTATTTTTGATGTCATCCTTTGGACCAAAAGAACTGGAGACCTTGAGCTGACACTTGACTGACAATCCAACGTTAACGTTATTCATGAAGCCATGAACGGCTGACGGAGACACACCCACAGACCCAACAGCAAAGGCCTCATTATGAAGAGCGAGCAGACTTCAGCCGAGTCAGTCGTATGAGTTGAAGAAACAAGAATATTCCTCTGAGCAGACGGCAGTCCTAATGAACTCAACAGGGTACTCTGCAAGTGCCCTTGCACACACTGCAACACCTTATGACTAATGTATGTGAGGAGAAGTTGAACAGTGCCAAAGTGCCCAGAATGTAAATCACTCGTTTAATTAAATGGTTTCTAATGAAACAGACAAGATAAATCCCATGTTAAGAGGTAAGTGCTGTTTCCACACTGTGTTCAGGGATGAGTTGACGCTAACATGCTGTGTACAGCAGGTCATTAACATTGCCATTGAAATGTGACAATGGCGCCGGGTGCCACCTGCCAATTAGGATAATTACGTCGCTGTATCAAAAAGTTGTGCGATCTGGAAGCCGTACAGGTGCAGGTTAGATTTGTTGCCCCTCGTTGTAATTACCTGGTTTTTTGGCAGCAGACCTCAATGAATTGCTCATCCATTCAATGTCACATATTGCTCTTTTCAGCCTGAAAGTGCTGGCGATCATTGTCAGATTGTTTCATTGATATCATTGATCCTACCTGCTGCTGCGAAGTCTGGTTGGCACGATCTCCATTAAAGCATTGGAGAGCAGCAGTAAGGATGAGAAATAAAACCAAGGGGCTTGACAGTAGCAATTTGCATGAGGCAGTATTGTTTTAATAGAACGGCTGACTTTAGATTGCTTTGGGAATTGAGGGCAAGGATGAGGACAGAGGAGCGGATGTATAGGGATCTTGGAACAGAGCCCCGCTCTCTTTTCGAGTCAGCTGTGGATTGGTTTCTTCTCCAGACAGGAAAGGTTTTATTTGTCGGCCTTGCAGTGATAGAAAGACACAAGACGGTGCATCAAACAGAGAGTGAGCTGCTTCTTTTTGAGAAATGAATTGTTGTTATTGACCTCTGTTCAGCGTTAAGTGTGGAGAGGGCGGCCTTGTGCTAAGTTTTCTAAAGTGATTCATAACATTCAAAGATAACACACTTGAACTAGGGTTTCCAAGATGGAATCATTGCTTTTTTATGGTTAGTAAATCAGTGCCTAATTCTTTACAGATCTGTTACAAGTCACCAACAATGGTTTGAAATTTTAGGAAATACGCTTATTTACTTTTTTTGGTTAGAAGCTTAATGCAACTGTCATACGTGCCAGTTAATATAAGGCTACAGCCAGCACACGGTTAATTTAGCTTAGCACAAAGACTGGAGACAGGGGAAAACACTTCATTTATCGTCATAATTTTGAAACAGAAGCAGAGATTGTGACCATGTTCCATGTTTGGTCTAACAGGTAACTGGACTGGTGACAATAATCTTGGATTCCCACTTTGAAAATGTGTGGATCATACAGATCTTTTGCAGGGTTGAAGATGTATGTGAAGCATGGATGTTGTAGAATTTGTTGCTGCTTTGCAGGAACTTCCATATTTGAAGGATTGTCTACAATTTGTGCTCTGTCAGAATAAGCTGTATTAGTCAAATGTGTGAGCACATCCAAGGAGTTGGAGGTTTTTTTTATTTCTCTCTCTCACAATAATAGACATACAGCCGAACAGTGTCAAGTCAAATCAATTTTCTATCCTGAGTCTGCTCATGAGAAACAGCATGCTCTGTCCTTTCCTGAAGAAGGCTTCAGTGTTGTTACTCCATTTTTATTATTATTATTATTGATTTGAGCCCCAGTTGCATGTGTGAGTCCACCCTCTTCACTTCCTCTCCCTGGATGACAACCAGGATGGGGGAGGACTGCTGTTCCTCTGGTTGTTCACAACGATCTTTGGGTTTGATGATACTGAGCTTCAGGTTATTTTCTTCATGTGACGAAGCTCTCCATCACTTTCTGTAGAAAAAACAGTATCTCAGTAAAGGCAGCATGTCTCTAACGGGAAAACTGGAATCATACATGTCAATATAGTGTTAACTTCAATGTCATCAAAAATAAATAAATAGAGTGGAATCGATGCAACTTGACTGGTTAGTGGAGGCATTCAACTGTAATGTGGTAATTGTAATTTGCACCTGTAATGTCACTGCTAATCACTCTTTGCTCAGGAAAATCATCAATACAACAAGTTCAGCAGGTCAAAGTTGACCATGTAAGTAAGCGTGTATAACCCGTCTGTATTACAGGTGCTTTCAATCTTACCTTCAAATAAAGTGGTAGCTAATCAAGCAGAACTGTGCATAAGCCGAATGATGATCTGACTGCATGCTAGATACCCTGTTGGACGTTAACAATATTTTCTACATTTCTCTTGAACACTAAATATTCATGTCTAAATGAATAACAAAGTAAATGAAAAAAAATACATAGGTATACATAATACTGTTTCACTAGAACAGTTTAATTCTCAAAAATCTTTGACTAAACAAACCACCGCCTTGGTGCACCACCCACTTCAAACCAGCAACACAGAAAAGACAGAAATCAATTACGTGAAACATCCAGAATTGTTATAAATTTGACAGAAAATGATGTGTTCATGTTGGCACATGTTGCCCGTAGGAAAAAAATGATAAAATGCGTTTTTGGAGCTGTCAGTGTTTGGAAAAAAGGTTGCAGAGCATCTTGACCAACATCCATTCATTAACATCTCATTAACATTTGCAACTGCGGACTTGATTGATAACCCTTTAAAAACAATTAATTACTTATTAACATTCATAATTGCACATAACCTCTGCTGATGGCTCAAAGACCCTGTGAAAATCTGTTGCCCTTTAATAATTAGAAAAACTGAGGAAACTGCCTTTAGATTGACTTGAGTCTCTTGTGTCTTAATGTCTTTTTGTGTTATGTTAAGAGCTTTGAATTGCCTTGTTAAAAGAGCCATACATCAAACTTGCTAATGGACTATTAATGGATAATAACGCGTCAATGAAGCACTAGTAAACATAAGGCCATTAGGTATATAAACCCGTTGTAAAGCGTGCCTTGTCAGTAAGTTGTTGAGGTGTGTTTTTACCTTGCAGTAGAGAAAAGGTGTGTGGACACAGGAGGAATGAGTTTACATGCGTCTCCGCCAGTGGCCGTATAATGACTGTAATGGTAAGCTCACATGCTGGGTTATCATGTCCCGGCAGTCTGTGTTGCGGCTCCTCATCAGGATTCCTCCCAGTGGGTAGGACAGCAGCGCGGGCTAATCCCAAGGAGAGATGGGTTTTGATGTGCCGGGGTATATTTTGTGATATGAACATGGGTGGCCTTTAGTTCGCTTGTCAGCCACAAATGGTGTTTGCAAAAATAGGAGCAGGACTGACAAGAACGTGAAATCTAAAAAGCAGAAGTAGGCCTTGACGGGATCATTGCGGTTGCTATCATGTGTGCGTCGGTATCATTTCATGAGCAATCTGCATCCGACATTACGCAGTGCCATCATCTTTATTCATGCCAACATTTATTCATTTTTTCCTCCAGTTGTGCAAAAACGCAAAAGCATGAGACTGGTTGCACAGGGCGTCTCGTCCTCAGGAATACTGCTCATGTTGTGGAGATATTCTACAGAAGTGTGCATGCATTAAACTGAGGTTTCAGAGGGATGTATAATGAATGTAAGTTCCTCTGATCCTTTAATGCTGATTTAAATTTCAGTTTACTCACTTTTTTTTTTTGTCTGCAGCTGCTGGATGGATGTATCTCTTTATGTGTCATGATTAGCCGCTCCGGGCGATGCCTTAAGACTTTAGATATTGTAGAATATGAGGCACATCGTAAAGTGCATTAATTCTTCAACTTTATAGAGATCAAACGAAATAGCCAACCTCTGAGAGGATCAGAGGAACTTCTGCAGAAATGCTTTTCGCCTGGGTCACACTCTTATTGATCCACTTGTTGCCATTGTGTGGACTTACAGTGCATTTACAGCCGAGCAAGGCTCTTCCACTTGCTGTCCTCTTAAGAGCCCCTATGGGACCTAATAAACACAGTCACGCTGATGATGATAAAAAAAAATATTTTAACCTCTAGTTCTCTAAAAGGATGACTGAAGAGGGTGATTACAAGAGCTGCATCAAGCGGCGAGCTTCTGTTGATTGATGTATTGATCTCGGCCATGAAGTTCTTCACAGCACAGAGGTAAACTTACCTGTGCGTTTGATGAGGGGAAGATTGAAGAACATCGCATTTTGCCGCATAATGGCTTCCTAACAGCCCAGAGTCTCATCAGAGAGGCAGTGATCTCCTCCTGCAGCTCATTCAGTCCCTTATAGCAGACTGCTGTGGAGGTTCTCCTCAACGCCGCCAATCCATCACACCGCGAGTGAACACAACAGAAGCAGTAATGTTAGACTTAACACAATTTAAGCTTTTCTCTATGTTGTGCCTTTATTAAATTTAGTGCCAGTGTTGGTATGGTGGGGGGTCTCTATGGGCGGGTTGATAGGTAGACAAAAATCCAAGGAGGAAACAGCTCCTGTATAACAACACTTTGGAAAAAGGCTGAGAGAGAATCTCCAGTGATTTAAAGGTCACAAGTTTGATGCCAACAAAAGGAACAAAATGGAAGAATTTCATTGGCCTTAAACCCTACAGGGAGTCTTATAACACCCGGCTTCCTGGGGAAGTATACCGGAGCAATAACTGACGCAGCAGTCTGGATTCTGGTAAAATGTGGTTTGCTCGTAAATTTGTGTGTGTGTGTGTGTGTGTTTCAAGGTAAAATATGAAAATAAAAATCTATAGTGTAAGGCAGTTTGTTGCGCCTGAAATTCAAATAATTAGATAAAGCATATTTGTTCGCCCCTCATTCTAGTCTCTCACTTTCCTTCTGTTTTGCTATAGATTACCAACTGGGCAAAGCAAAGTGACGCCAAGGGGTCTCCAAAAGCACCCAGGCTGTCTGTGTGTCTATTGGCTTGTGGTGATGTGATTAACTGCAACTTTGTCTGGGAGTCTGGGAATACCCTGTACAATAGCACAATAACAGTTGCGCTTAAGGTGTGCCCTGCTCTTTCAGCTGGTCATGAAGCTGTGTCAAAATAGAGAAAATAGAAAGAACAGGAATAAATTTGGGGAAATACATTTGCAGAGAGGTGGATGAAAAGATTGATAAAACTCTCATGTCTATGCAGTAAATATGAAGAACAATGAACAACAACATGCAATGTCCATATGCAGGTCAATAATAAACAGATGTAATTTTCTCACATAACTCTCAGAAAAAAACAACAAAAAAACAAATGAGCATACCTCCCAAATGGTCCCAGCTGTTTATGTTACACCTTATTCTGTATGTATAAACTGACTTGCTGCAGGCTTTGCATCACCTAACCCTCTTTGTATTCCTTACATTATGAGGCAAGTGCCTCAACACTGGACTCAAACACCAGACAAAGGTGACATTGCTTTTTTATTTGCAAAACTCTGATCTCTGATCTCACCAGCTTTGGTCAAGTCCTTTTGATTTCTTTCTTTGTTTTCATCTGGCTTATGACCACTTTTTCTCGACATTGAGACTAGTTTTGTAATTCATAACCTTTGACTTGCAGGTCACTGTGTTGAAAATGGCATAGCTGTTCCTCTTTTTTTCCCTCTCCTTTTCACTTTTGTTTATCTTGGGAAAGTCAGCTGAGCATGCTTGCTCTTTTCCCAGCTATGCCCTGCTTAACATTCATGGTACAGTTGCACACATTCACGCCTGGGAGCAGCTCAGTGCAGCCGCAGTCTTCAACTGTTGACCACTGAACGACTCCAGTGGAGCAGCCGAGTTAAGTGTCTTACTCAAGGGCACCTGGACAAAAGTGGTAACAAGCTCTCTAAGGCCTAGCATGACCCTCGCCTGGTTGCTTTTATTTCATGTCGGTCCTTGTAACCTATATAGGCCTCCGGAAATACTATAGGGAAGGAAAGTGAATACTTTCACTCTCAAAATGAAAAGCAAATTAATATTAATATAATTTCTAATTCTTATCGAGGGCAGACTGGTTGTTCTTGATGTTTTTGAACTTAGAAAACCTCCACATAGTCTCTCTCAAGCATGCCTGTTTATTTATCTCTTTTCCTTTGCTCTGCATATCTGCCACGCTGGTTCTGTCCCTGAGGTTTTGAGCCAAATTTTTCACAACAGCAAGTGCAATAATCATCTCTATGGTAACTCATTGAAAATGCTTTGCTGCATTCCAAGCAGAGAGGACAACAAGCGAGAGCGGGAGGGGGAGAGCGGGACAGGCTCAGAGCTTTTCTCTCTTTTTTTTTTGTTTTTTTTTCAGCCATCAGTTATTCATCCATGTTTTAAGTCCATCACTCACACTCACTTAAGAATCCCCAGATCACATCAAAAATGGAATTGGGTGAATGCTATTTTTTTTCTACCAATCCTGCTCTATAAATGAAAAAAAAGGAAATAAAAAATCAAGTCATGCTGTCAAAAATAATTCATTCCAATAACATGTCCGACTTCTCTGTGTCTGAAAGGACGGCCAGCGTTGCTTGTCCTCCATGCCAGTCTGTGTTTATCAGTTTGAGGAAAAATACATGTTCTGGTTTGAAGTAGATGCGCTGTACTGTTTTAGGACTGTGCATTTGCCTCATAAATATCTCACGTTTACCATCAATGAGCGAGCTAGTTGTAGTCAGTTTTACATTCTGGTGTGTTGTTGAGATATAGGGCTGTAAGTGGTTGGGCTGGAGTCACAGATGAATAATCTATGTGTCCACTAAATTCTGCTTTCATCCAGCTGGGAAATGAATACCAAACCAGCAGTGCTCAGCGAGGTGTAGGACTCAAATCCCTGGCTCTTTACTTTTATCTTTTGGTGCAAATATTTGTCTCATGAATTTCTCTGCCAACTGTTCCCAGAGATATTATATCCCCAAGATAGAGCATAGGTTCTCCTCGACATTTATTTAAATCTTTATTATCAGTTCAACCTCTTCTTAAAGCTCTTAGCTCGGGGAGTATTGCTTTCATACATTTGCTGTTGGAATATGTACATAGGATTTCAGTGCTTTTTCCCGGTGAGAAATGTATTCGCCTGCTAGGGAGTATGAGAGGAGGGCTGCCTTTGTCACGTGTTGGTTCAACCTCTGAATGTATCGCTTTGCGAAGATTAATTCGTGCTGCAGGTCTCACTTTAAGGTTGCAGCCTTGGGACAGTCTGTACAATTGAAAATGTAAGGATCAAGCAGAGTAGTGTAAATCATCCAGGTGCTTGTAGTGCGTGTGCGTTTAAGTGGCTGAGGTTAGATAATGTCTAGACAGATGAGGTTTTTGTCTGTGTTGGAAAGTCAAAGTTTTGACTTAGAAAGTCAAAGTCAGTAAGCCATGATTGAGCGTTTGCTATAGGCTACCAATTGTCCCGATTGTCCAAAGGTAGCACGGACCCCATAACTCAGCGTGGCAGGTCTGTCAAGCTTTGGATTTCTCCAAATATCAAAACATAGGTGTAGGTTTGGGGAAGTTGATGCTCCAGCAACTGCAGCCAAAGTCTCTGCCTGAGATAGGGTTGCATTTGCCAAACTTGTCAGTCCTCATGTTCACAGCATTTTCTCTAACAGTGCAAATATGAACAAATAAGTCTAACCTCTGTTGCTTTTCCTAATGTTTTTTTTCCCCCCTCCCAATGCACAAAGCATCAACAAAAGAGCATTCTGATCTAATATTTTTCCTAATCTCACTGCCAAAGTAAGACTAAAGTCTGGTTTATATCAGGTCCTTGACACTCATGTTGAGTTTCGAGACTTTTGTCATGTTATGGACATCTCGTGTTTTGTTGCACAGTGAGACTGGGTAACTGAACAAGCATCTGGTTATCACGGAGGCGACTGAAACCTTGCGCTGCATGAACATAAAACGAAAACATCGAATGGCTCTCTGATTTCTGTTGAGCATCCAAGTATATATCAGGCTTAGCAACAACACAATGCTGCTCCTTTGCTCCCATGTTTGCTCCCATGGATCATCAACTGGTGGGAATGGCGATATTTTGTCCGGAGATGCAGCTTTAGCTTTACAAAGTTTATTTGCTTTGTATCTCATTTTGACATTTCATTTCATTTCATTGATTTTCTTTTTTCTTTTCTTGGCAGCAAAGGGCTTCTATACAAATAATTTTTGCTTTCACGGTGAAATGTATGGCTGTCGTTATTCTCTTGTCTGTACGTATATACAACATGTTTTTTTTCAGCCTCCTCTGTGCCCATCACCTGGTTCCTGTAATATCATAATGATGTCGGAGAAAATGTTTAGCTGCTCCCAAGTCCCACAGTGGATTATTATCTCTGCACCCCTTAACACTAACATCAAAAGACGATTCCTATTCCCGAGGAGCATCATCTTGTCTCTGAGCTTTCTTTTCTGTGTGTTTTCCCACCGTTTCCTGAGAGACAACAAACTTCTCTCCTGTGTAACAACGGTGTTGACCTAGCGCGACTCGCCAGGTGTTGAATTTTTCTGGATTTTCCCCTGTATGAAATGTTGCATTTACACCACAAAGGGAGATTGCCAGCATCGTTTTCAGGCATGTTAAACAAAGTGGGCTAATTAGGATGGCCGGCTACCACTCCTACTGCGTTTTAATTTGCTTCTCGCGGAGGTTCTGTTTCACTTTACAGTCTGTTGGCTGCTGACGTGTGGGAACAAACCAAAATGCTGACACTGGATAGGGACATTAATAAGGATATCTCCTCCGCTACTCCAGGCGCCCGCATCTAAATAATGGCATTCAAATTGTACATACTGTGTTCTGCACGGCACTCTGCTGGAGACTAAAGCAATTTGAAGGCAATCAGACAGTGACTAGAGAGCAGTACTCTGATTAGATAACTACTACCATTACACAAGATTGCCTGTACAACACTGGACCCAATCTCAACATTTGCTCCAAGTATTAGGAAACCGAGCAGCACAGTGGTTTCTTCTGGTTCCCGTAGTGACGAGGATAACAAGACCAGAAGAGGGATGTTGCAGAGAGTGCACAATATGTCTTCTGCTGAATAAATGACTGCCTGTCCTGGAAGTGACATGGAGCCTCACACGTACCAGGAGGCACAAACCATTAGCGGAGTGCAAAATGGAGTGATGAAGATGTATTTTGTGTTGTGGGACTCAAAATTACAGTTTGGGGGAGCGGCGGAGAAAAAAGCGTGAGGAAGTGGAGAGGTTTTGGTGTGTGGGTGTACGAGCAATGAGCATGAATTGTGAATGAGCAAGTGTCTGAGCTGAACACTTGCATAACAACTTAGCTGAGAGAAAAATCCAGCTCGCTGAAACCGAGGGCAACGCGCTGGGTTTATTTATTTATTTATTTGTCTGAAGACATCTTGTCGTCTTGTTCACATTAAAGGATGAGGACTTCTCGCCTTGGCTACGGTTTACACATGAAGGTTATTTATCAATTATTAAATGTTATGAGTGCCATCCTTTAAAGATACAGGAACATTTGAAATCTCTGATATTCTTCTTTTAGGTTTACAGATCTTTATGGGGCTAATTAGCTAAACTGATTTGGCAGATTACCTGTTCTCAGCAGCAGCAGCAGAAGCAGCAGCCGGGGGACATGAGAAGTACGGCTGCATGAAATACTGAAGTATCACTTCATACGGGCTTTATCGTCTGCTAATTAACCATTAAAACAGAACTTGTGTTACAGTTGCCAATCGCTGCACACTGTAAATTCTTGTTGTAAAAGAAAACTTGAAGCAGAGCTGAAGACAGAGATGCAATGTGATCTCTTCATTTTTAAATTGTCGCACAATAAAACTGTCTTTTTTAATATAACTGTAGTAACTGTGGCAATATGAAATCATGTAGGGAAAAAGCACAATACACCGGAGTGCGCTGCTCGGTGTCTCTGCAAGCCGATGCCAGTGCAAATTTAAAAACAACAGGAACCAATTACTCCTTTTCATGACTAGATGAAATACAGCAGGAGCTTCTGACTCTATGTTTCAATTCATTACTGCATTTGACTGTGACAAGAATAAACCAGTGGTCTGGTGTTGGCAAGGAAGACTGGCAACTGGGGAAGGACCCAGACGCATAATGGGGGAGACAGTGGGGTGATTTCAGCATCAAAGCATCTGGCCAGGTGCAGGTCGAGGTTAATGAAAGATAATGGAAACTCAAACACAAAATAAAAGCAATAATTGAGGACAAACTTATGAGTGGTGAACCAAATTGGGCAGGTTTAAAGGGGAACTCCAGTGTGAAATGGACTTGGGGAGTGTTGAAACATGATTACTAGTACGAACTTTTGTCATATAGCCCACCTCCGATCGCTCCAAGCATTACAAAATACAGCACTCATAGCCGATGCTCCCAACATGCTTACAATGCTAGTGCTGCGGGCATCTTGTTGCCCATGCAATGAAATTGCTATGTTTACTTTCACTGGTCGAATGCCGAGGTTCCTGACATTTAAAGCGAGGCACTGTTTACTTTGAAAGTGTAGACAGTTCCTTGGCATATTTTTCCGGTCACCGTCATCTTGGACTAAGTCACGATAAGTCGACTGACGAGTACAAACAAATAGGTAGGACAGGGGAACCGATTGCAAACAAAATTCCTCATGTTTTGTCACCCTGGCAATATTTACCAACTCCAGTCCAAAACTAACGCCAGTACTCACGTGACTTAGCCTAACAGAAGTAGTTTCATTCGTGCTCGTTGGTCGACCTATCGTGACTTAGTCCAAGATGGCGAGATGCCCACAGCACTAGCATTTTAAGCCTGTTGGGAGCATCGGCTATGAGCGTTGTATTTCGTAATGCTGGGAGCGATTGGAGGTAGGCTATGTGACAACAGTTCGTACAAGTAATCATGTTTCAACACACCTCAAGTCCATTTCACACTGGTGTTCCCCTTTAAATATCTGGAGGACTAATGACATGTGGGCTGGGGAATGGGTGTCTAGGTGAGGGGCAGAGAGGCAGAGTGTAACAGGTGTCATTACTGGTGTGGCTCTTGACAGTATCCAAAACACTACAAACTGTACATGAGTCTGACATCCACAACATCTTAGCTCTGTGGGTTTGCATGGGAAAGTGTTCCTCGTCATCCATTTAGATTCACGGCAACTCAGCCAGGAAGGAAATTGGAAATGTTTCCCAAAGTTGCTTTAATTAAGTGTGAGAACTCAGTGTTCTTACAGGGATACTCTAGCGATTTGGTAAAGCACTTCCACAAAGTTGGGGATCTCATAAGAGACAGAGTGGTCAAACTCAAAGCAGCAGAGGCGGAGATATCCAGACTTTCAGGCCCTGGTATGGGAAAGACTCCAAAAACTTGATATGCAGCTCTTTCATTAGGCACTGATTCATGCTCACATCTTTCAAGATTCCTGCAGCTCTCTGTTATGAATTTGTCTTCTGTGAGCCAGAGCCAAGACAACCTTGATGACATCATCAGGATTTTCTGTCAGACTTGACATGCTCCTCCAGAGCCACAGAAGATACAGTATTACACTGTTACAACTGTTTTCACACGCTGAGTAGTACTCCTTGGAATGTGTGAATTGATCTTAATGTGTGAAATCTGTAGTGTCCCTTTAATTATGAGTGACAGTAACATATCTATAGGTTCACCTATGTGTCCGCACACACACCAACACAACTGCTCTCTCATTTTCAGCCTAGTCTTCCCTTGATAAGTACTATTAAGACTTTGTTAGTGTTTTGCTGGATCTTGTTGAACCTGTAAAGTGTGTTTTGATGTGATTCCAGTTCAACATGAACTGTGTGGTATCGACTGTGGGGGGCAGTAGTGCTCCTTATAGCAACCCAGCTTACCGGTTACACTACAGGACACACGGCATGATCGCGCAAAATGTTTCTGTCTGAGGACGCTCAAGATACGTAATCAAATAGAGGATCAACCGATGAATCAAGTAAAAAGCATGTGTGTTTTGGTTAGAGTAATCAAAATATGTAATTCATACACAGCAGATGAGAAAGTAAGGTTTAACCTCAGTAAGGTTTTGAATGCTTCTTCCACCAATTTAGTTTCATTATTATTATCATTGTCATTATTTTAATCTATAGCAAGGCATCATATTCTATAAGAGCATCATTGTGTTTGAAAAGTTGGTCTTCTGTGAGAACTACAGAAAAACAGCCTGTTTTCAGCTCTGTGACAATGCATTCAGCTAATCCAACAAGGACGGTTTATTGTTTATTTAGTTCAAGAAGTAGGAGAATTTTCCCAACCCATAGAGGAAAATCTCATGATTCATCATTTGTTTATCACAAAAATTCACATCCAAAATCATTAGATACATATTGTTTTCACTGGACAGGAAGATGTAGTGGAATAGAAGTAAAAAGCTGCATAAAATGGAAAAACTAAAATAAAGTAGAAGCACCTTGAATTTGTACTTAATCACAGCGCTTGAGTCAAGGTAATTAGTAGACTTTACGAGTTTTTGGGGCCGATCAATTAGTCAGTCCAAATGAACCCATAACCGATCACAATCCAATCAGGTGAGGGAGCAATATGTCTATTTAAAGGTTCAGTGTGTAGATTCTAGACTGCAGCACTCACTGACTCACCGAGCTCACCCCTCCCATCGGCAAAGTGACGGTGGCCTCTGAGGACCAAAACACTTATGCGGAAATGGCATTGACTTTCAAATTTATCACAAAAAAACCTTTCACTACTCTCTATCAACTACATGTACTAAGTCTCTCTCTGCTGTTTTTCTCCTCTTTCTTCCTTTTGCCCTCTTCTTCGTTGGTTTGTTTAATGTGAAATGTGCTCTCTGGCTGGCTGGATTGTCCGCTCAGGCTGCCGTAAAAACATGGCGTGCAAGATGGCGACGCTCTCTAAAGCAAGACCCTTTCTATGTCGACATATAAAAGCATAATTATAAGGCTACGAAAACCAAACAAATTTTATTTTATAGCAATTATACATTTATATAAAAATATTAATGGACAGTATATTTAGCTTTTGCAAAGAAACCATGGCAAGAACTACACACTGTCATAACTTGTTCATTTACTGTACATATGTTTGTACTGCTTACTGTGGATCAACAAAAGTCTTTGTAAGAATTTTTGACTGACTTAGATGCAAAGGTTGAACATCAATGATCTCTAGAGGGCATCCAAGGACTGGCCAGATATAAGTTCAAAGTTTACTGAGGACAAACCAAAACAATTTGAGACAAAAATAATGTGCGCAACAACTTATTGTACATTAATTAAAATTACGAATTTCGCTTTGTTTGTTTCTAGAGAGCAAAGAAGTTTTATGTCTTTGTGGCGTTTATGTTTTGAGCCCCGTGTGACGGACAATAAAGTTTTTTGAATCTTGAACATTCATTAGCAACATCATTATTAGTGAACAAACATGTTGGTGCCGTGGAACTTCTTCAGAATATAAGTCAGTCCATTTATCTGCAAAAAGTTTCAACACAACAATGACGTCATTGATTGGATCGGGGAATTAAGACGTCATGGCCGATCTCACAAATAGCATAAAATGCCAAATATCGTGCCAAATATCAATCTATTAGCATTATTAAAATTAATATAACCTCTTTAAAAGTACTTCATCTGATCATCTGAATGACTTGGGCTCTAATGCAGGAACATGTGTGGCTCCCTCACACAGAGGGTATCACAGCACTTAATCATGTGTCACAGCAGGTCAGACTGCACAGAAAACATTTGTTTCCTGCTGGGCCGATTTCAATCACTTGGACACAGAATACCTGTCAAACACTGAAGCACTCACCGGAAGCACTGGAACAAAACATACAATCCGGCCGGCTACAACACAGCAATTCATGTAAGACTGAAAAGACATGCTGAAATGTCCTTATGTCCCCCTACTTGTGCTGTCATAGAGCATTTTAATATAGCAAGTAATCAGTTTAAGTGCCTTCAACAGCACAGGAGAGAAAAAAACTAGAAACTCTTTGTAACATTCACTGTGTACTTCTTATTGATTTTCCATCCCCTCCTTATGGATACAGCACAGTTGCCACGATTTGTATTTCAGTCGTTCGGCCTAAAGCAGCCTCTGCATGGCCCCTTTTCATATGAATGTATTTATAATCATGTCAAGATAATATTAACATTTGTAACTGGAGGTCAGACTATATTAACTGTGACAGTTAAGTAGCGACTCCATGATTTCAGGAGGGTTATTTAAGGGTAAGGTTGCCACGAAGCTTTAAATGGCTGTCTGATGATCTACAGCATACATTTGTATTCTGTGTCCGCTTCGCAGTCGGCAGAGCGTGTCCTCTTTCTTCTTCACAAATATACATAAACTTAGTTTCTTCTTCTTTACAAGCTCTGCCCTTTGGCTGGTACATGAGTGCTGCTGGAGAAATGCTTACTCTTAAATCATTTAGCACGTTTTGTGGATCAATGATCCCCCCCAACTTTGGAGAAACGACGCCTATTGGATTGATGTTTCCCAGAGCAACACTCTGAGTAAATATATCTGCATTCATTGAGCTGCCCTGCTCAATCACACTGCTTTGGCTGCAGCACCACAAGATAGCTTGCACCCAGAGGGAGATACTGGCAGACTCTGTAAGGCGTCTTGCTGACTGCTCAAGCGCCTTTATCTGTGCATTTCCTAATGGCATAGTGCTTGCGCAGACTTTTATGTTAAAAAAGAGATAATGTTCAAAGTGATTTTCTTTCCCTCATGACTTAATTAGTGATAATTACGCCACAGAAGTGAATGTTTTCAAACTTGTCCTGACTCTTCAGTTATTCTTTTAGGTTTTCTGTGATGGAAAAACTTCATAATATTGATTCCAGTTCTGTGAAACTGCTTTGTATTTGAAACTCTTGGCATCTTTTAGTTCTGTCATTAGTAGGTAGTCCTTGTATCATGTATTGGGGTTCTTGTTTGATTTCGGTGCACCTGCCAATTAGTCTAGATATGAACATGATGCAGTCACCTTCAGGTTTTTTTGACTGATGTCGTTTGAAAAGAGTACATCCATGTGTGCTAATCATTCGGCTGTACTTTGAGTTTCCAGGACAGATCAGTGCTTCACCTGATGAGCCCTCTCAGATTAGATGACCTCTAGCCATCTACTGTACAGCCTCTGCTGTCATTTGACAAGTAATCAATGGGTCCTTGT
Organism: Haemulon aurolineatum; assembly: GCA_038406115.1. NCBI lineage: Eukaryota > Metazoa > Chordata > Actinopteri > Lutjaniformes > Haemulidae > Haemulon > Haemulon aurolineatum. Next base: position 12,915,561 of record JBCAUF010000134.1, read on the forward strand.
GAGGACAAAAACAATCCCAGTAGACCATTATAATGTATACATACCTCCACTTGTTTAATGGCTTGCCTTGCTCCAAGGTCTTTGCCAAAAAGGGGTGATGCCATCTGTTTTAAATTAGCACTGGCCAGGAAGGAGGCGTTTGACAGTGTTGTTCAAATCAATCAGATGGAAGGGATCTCATTATGGTTATGCTGATCCTGGGAATCAATCATGACCCAAAAGATGTTTCCAGGAAAAAAAAAAAAGTTCCAGTCTTCAATTTGGCCCTGCCATCCTGATCATCTGTCAGCTTTCCAACGTCAGCGGAATAACATGAATAACCATGCATTTATCTGTTTAAGGGCACACATGCATTAGGTTTGCACTGGACATCTAGTTCTTTGCTTATTTTCCATGCTCCTTTGTTATCAAAAACATCTCAAATTATGTTCCACTTGTGAGTCATAAATATGAAAACATCTTCTCCATGAGCCACGATCCTGTGAACCCTTCACTTTACTTGTTTTACAACATCTACTGTTGTATATGCATATGTAAACTGTAGACTGTCAAAAAAAAAAATTAAATTAGCTGTGTGGTGGGAAGATAAAGTTTAGTGCCCACGTTGCTGTTTACAGTATATGCCCATATGGCGTGTGTGACTGTGTGTGTGTTTGTGTATAAGTGGTGCAAGCACCCAT
>JBCAUF010000134.1:12920047-12930163 GCA_038406115.1 Haemulon aurolineatum
AATTTCACTCTTAAAAATGGCACTGAAACAGGAGGAAATACTGAATTTGTTGGGAACCATTTTCATCTGTGGTCAAACACACAATTGACTTTGAATAAACTACAGCGCCCATGTCGACCTTAACAAAGGAAAATGTCACGACTCCTTTATGACACAGCAGATTGAGCTGTCAGGACTATGCTTGGTAGTAGGATCAAATCTGTGTTGGTTTTCATCCTTTTGGGATTTGTTGACGATGGAAACATTATAGTATATTGCCAGACATAACCTGAAAGCACGCGATTAAACTGAAGAGAGAATTTAGCTGCTGCATCATCTTTCATTTAAGTCTCATTTAATGTGCAACATGAGAGCAAATTTAGTTGTGCTGTTTTACTCCAGATCTCCTCTGACAGCACTGTAACTCATGATTTGTGTGGACACATTTAAAAAACAGTACCGCACATAAAATTGCAATTACACCAAATTAATTGCTGCAAGTCAGCTGGCCATTTTGGCTGGTAAATTAATTAACGTTAATTATAAATATTTACTCCTGGGGATGTTTTTCTTTCTTTCTTTCTTTCTTTTTTAATCTTTTTTTTTTTTTTTTTTTTTTTACAGAATTCAGGCATACATGAGCGGTGATCATCTTAGTTCTTCTCTATTTGCCAAAAAACACAGAATACGAGATAAACAGCATTTTGACAGAAGGGATTTATCTGTGACAGTAGTGGGTGGACAGCTGATATAAGGATTATCAGCATAACATGTTGTGACAGTAAAATGAGTAAAGAAAATGTGTTAACAGTTTGCAAAGGGCTAAAGATAATTAATCACAAACTCATAGCACTGCCATGCCAAATGCGATAGTGTGATAAACTGAAATGAAGCAAATATAATGAAGCCAAAATAACGGCGGATTTAGATAATGAATAATTTGCAGAACTGTGGGATTATGAGTGTGGTACTTTCACAATAGGAAAAGACTTTGGCATTAAACTGTACCCTTGTCCCTGACTTTGGCCAAATTTACCTCCAACTCACGAGTCTTACTTTTCACAGATAGAATGAAAATGAGAGAGGCAGAGGTCATCGAAATTCCTCTACATTTCTGTTCAAATATCCTGCGTGACGTGATGTAATAACCGATGGCTGTTATGTAACATTTTGTCAAGACATTACATCACACTGTTCCAAGAAATAGCGTCACAGTTCAAGTTCACAGTGTGTAATAGACCTGCTGGTCCAACAAAACATGTTCTCATCCCACAGTCAAGTTAGCAACATCCATTAGGCGTTAAAAGTAACTTAGTTTTAAACATCAAGACTATTTGGTTAGGTTTAGGAAAACATAATGGTTTGGGTTGAAATGGATAAGGGTTTTACTTAAGTAAAGTTATGTTGCCTTACATACATAAGTTAAAATACTCACTAGTTGAAAGTATGAAAGTCCTGTGTTTCATGCATCCATTCACCATAACCTCCTCCATATTCCTCCTTTGCTCCCGTCATTATTGCCTCCTGCTGCTACTGCACCCTTCATGCACGCTTGTACTTTTCACGCCTTTACACCCTTTAGTGTGGTCCTGGGCTGCACAGTAATAGCATAGGAATGTGCACAGGTGGCAGTGTCTTCCACCACACTGGAATGTTTTTTCTCCATCCTCTCCGGCAATTTATTTTTATTTTCTCATGCTCGACGATCATTTTGCGGCGGTGCAGCACTGAGCACTGTGAGAGGCTTTACCTGCTTATTAAATTTCAAGTCAGCAGGCACATATAAAGAGCTCTACACTATATGTGTGCCTGCATGTGGGTGCATGTTAGTCAATACTGTATGTGTGTGGTGCATTAATGGTTTTTACATCAGGTATGCAGTTTATAGTGAAGAAAATGGTGTGTGGGTGATGTCTATAGAGGATGAGCACTACTCTGTACATTTAAGAGATTGGAAATATGTAAAAACAGACGTGTTAATGTATGATATTTTCTGTAAGTAAGTAACCCCTGATGATCTGTATGCAACGCATAGTACCCTTAATGGAAAATTAACATTAACAATGAATAGTTAATGAAGCTATTTATTCAAGCAAGCAGAGAATATAAAACAAAAGACACATGACTAACAAATCGCAGACACGCTGCTGGCCAGGTTGTAGCATTTGATATGATGCCAACAGAATCCAAAGTGCACATTACCAGCAGTCCGACTGCGTCTTGCTACAACATGCATACATGAAAACGTGCACACCTTTTAAATAAAGTTGAATTTAGCCAAATTAAAGAGATGTCAATGCATTCTAATGACTTTGACAGCTCGATCAGACCTCGGCCTCCACAAAGTCTACACTTGTGGAGTTTTTATGAGGATTGCTGAGGCACTCTTGAAAAGCTTGTGATTTTATGTGCGTCAGAGAAGATGCATAGACACATATTTGTGCCTACAAGAATATATAGTGGATAAATTCTGGAGCAAAGCTGTTGAGTTACCTGATAACTTCTCACTATACTCGTCAGTTCTTTTGTGTAAATGATCTGTTCCATATTAATGGGAGTTTCTTGCCTGAGCCACTTCCTGCCAGCTGCCAGTCTCTTTAGCAATTAATTTGATTCTATTTGTGTCAGAGAAGTGTTTGGGCAGGAGACTGGAGACACAACAGTAGGGAGAGGCACCGTCTTCCGACAACAGGGCCCTTGAAGTTGCCGGTGCCCTTTAAAATAATTATGAAAAGAAAGGAATGAAAACATACAGCGCATGCTGCTACATCTCAAAGACAATGCAGGATGAACCTGCTACACCTGCTTACTGGAGGGTGATCTGCCAAACAAGATCTCTGAATATAACAGCAAATACAATACAATGTTTTTGCATCCTTTGATACCTATGACATTTCTTTCATTATTGCTCAGTACAATGGTTTAAAAGAGCAGTGCCATTTGTATTTTGACAGCAAAAAGTCATTTTTTAAATAACACAAAAGCAAGCCCTCTAAAGAGCATCGGCTGTGATGACAGGACTGCTGGTGACAGGAGAAATAGTGTAGTGTTTAGACCACAGTCAGTATATACAGTATATAAATATGTATATAGTCAGTAATCACTGTATTCATGTGCATACATTAGATCCTAGTTAGCATGAGTAATGAGCTTAAAGAGTAATTTAACACCAGGCTGAAGTGAACAGTGTCAGGAAATGTGCTCTTTATGCATCAATAACCACACCCAAGAGTGATGTCACAGTGTACTGACACACTCACATGACTTTTACACCATTGTAGCAGTGAAAAAGAAGTTTGTTTGCAAATGAGCATGAATTTTTTAAGGGGTTTATTTGGAAAGAAATGCACTCAACACACTGATTTTTGGGGGAGTAATTTTTTTTTCGTCAAGACACTTGACTTGCAGTTTCAACTTAATTTAATTATTCTCTTATAACTTGTTCCTTTGAAAATGAGTAAAAACAAAGTTGAAAAAATGTTTTCTTTGTTTCTGGGTTTTTTTGTTTGTTTGTTCTTTATGTGTTTTATTTATTATTTTTTAAAATATCACTATACAGGATATGAAACAAACATAGTGGATCACACATAACCCTTAGTATACAGCAGTATACTAAGGGTTATTTGTCTCTGCAAATCAACAGCTTGAGTAGTAAAACCATCAGTTATGCTTATGCACTGGTTGTAATTGCCTCACTCTGATACTGATAGGTTATGTTAATTTGCTTACAGTTTTAGTAATCAAGGTATTGCCTCACATTAATAATGCGCTGTACATGTAAACATAATTACAGAGATTAAAAGTGTCTTTTGGCAATATTACAGTTCATAAATCTAATTAATTTAGATTATAATTGTTTTTATTACAGGGGAAAAAAAGAGGTCAAAAAGAAAAGAAATATTCATCTGTGTCTGGTCCAATATTTCCTTTGTTCAAAAGCGTATCGCTTTCTGATTATTATAATTACAATATATTTAAGCTTATCACATGGATGTAGTCAATGTAAGTTTACACAAGATAACACAAGAGAGCATCAATTTGAATATTCATAATAATAATAATATGAAATAATTATGTCTTAATATATGCAATCATTTGAGCCGGATGATTTTTCAACAAAAACAAAGAATCAATGGCTTGAAAAACAGTTGCTAGTGGTCGAAAACATGCTATTTTGCTAAATTAAGGTAGAGTAAACAAATAATAAGATCCTGAAGGCTGCTCTAAGGAGGAATCAAGGGAAGCTAATTGAGAAAAGCAATTTATTTAGCCGATTTAAAGTTTCATAGTGAATTTAATTACCACTCAGTGAATAATTTCCTCAAGTTTTTCTCATTTCACACAACCAGGGCCATAATTCTCAAAGTTAAACACAGCGTCATAGGTTTTTTTTCTATCCCTAACAAAGCTCATTATCCACTGCTTTCTCCTCCTCCTCCTCCTCCTCCCGCTCTTCTCCTCCATCCCCTGGCTTACTTCACTTTTCTGCTCCACAGCTCATCTTGTTCACTGCAGCCAATTTAAAAGCAGCTTAATCCTGGAGAGAATACTGTTGCTGTTTCCAGTTGCACTCCTGTGATTGATGTCTGGAAAGATCTAATCTAATGCGCAACGTTTGTGTGATTGACACCACACAGGTGTGCTCCTACAAATGCAAGTGGATGCAAAAAGCACTAAGGGGGTTTACTTTGTGCTCACTGCTTGCTTGGAGATTAGGACCACATGTCAATGCTGTAAAACTAGCAAGTGCTTCCTGATTGCTCTTGAAATCAGCTTGTAAATCAGGGGTTCTGTCTCTAGTTGTCCTCTTCTCGCTGTGTATTTTTGTCATCTTTTCATTCTTCCAATACTTTCAACATCCTTGATTAGCCGAAGGGGAGAAACTGTGACATGGTGTGTGAAAAAAGGTATGAGAAAGCCAAATCAAAGACCGCTCCTCTCAATGAAAATACTGCACTAAGTGGGATATGTAGCCTGAGGGATTCATTTTATAAGCAAAAATTAACCTCCTGGGATTTGTAACACAGATACACACAACAAACCACATGAGATTCACTCAAAGTAAACCACAAGATGCAGGTTGCCATTCATATCGAGCAAAAAGCAATGCAAACATTAAAATCATGTCACATATCTCTTGCTTCTCTGCATGATCTTCAGAAACTACAGCACGCAACAACTAATTATGGGTATTTTAAGAGTGATATGGTGGTGCAGTGTCTCTATATGTCAGCCGTGTGATTGACTGTATCCCACCTCTCACCCAGTGGCAGCTGGGAATGGCTTCATCCACCCACAACCCTCTAAAGGCTAAGCGGGTATAGCTAATGGATGAGTGAAAAACTTTACTTAAATCTTATCTTATTAGGTACTTTACATGGATTCCAATTTTGCACTCCTCACTCACTCTGTCTTACATCACTAGTGAGTCCTCCATTGTTCTTCATGTAAAAAGTGCAGCAGCTATCCCAGAATCATTAAAACACAGGACGTGATGTTGAGACTGTCCATTATGCCAAGAGATGGTATTTACTTGCATGAGATTTGCCTTGATGTTGACAGTGACAGTGCTGACTTCCCAGGTCTTTCGGCAGCCTGATGGTGGAAGACGCCACAAAACCTCTGCAGTGCAGTTTCTTGAGTTCATAGGCTTTCTCAATTGAATTCTCCCAAAGGACTGCGAGTTCTACTATGTAGACTGTCTTCAGTGACAGAGACCAGAGTATGAGGTCTTGCCTAAGGGTGGTGGATGCAATCTCCGGTGGTAAGATTAGTTCCTGGCCTATATCCACAAGGATCCTCCAATCACAAGTCATGGCCAAGATGTTCTTCGAGTTCCTGCTTTGGAGCTTTCAGGGTTCCACTCTTTTCATGAGTGAAAACATCCTTTACATACTTGAAAGGGTTTTTATAGAACTGTGTTCTTGTGTGTTCCTTCTTCCTGCGGAGCTTCCTCAAGTTCTCTGCCCTTCTCAAGGTTGCTAGCCGGCTTGTGATGTCTGCTTGGAGTGGCATGAGACATTCTCTCTGCGCGAGAGTATGGCCCTCTTCCACTGCTTTTTCAGTTGCCTTCTCTCTCCAACCAGCCTTTGGATCTCTTGCGGCCTCCTGGATTTAGCCGGGGCTGGTGTTGCCTTTCCTCCTCGCCTTTCTTTCACTCCAAAGTGCTCCTTTCCATAGCAGTAGATAATATCATCCAACCTTTCGAGCTTTCTCTCTGCTGTGCCTACCTGCTGCTCCAGGATTTTTGCCAGGTCATTGCTAATTGTTTCCCACTCTCTCTTTTCAATTGCTTTGGGCCACTTCACACTCAGTCTGTGTATTTTGATCATATCTGCCTTTGGAGGTCTCTGTGGTTGGGTGGTTTCCTCCACCAGGATTTCTGTGCTTGTACTACCCTACTCAGTGAGAGGGGTGCTGATGCTCTGAAAACTTTGGTTTGTGTCCCATCGCTGTGCTTCAATCAACTGATTTGACCAGTTGCTTCATAGGAAGCACTGGTCAATGCAAGGCCCTTGTTTCTGCTCTCTCAAACAACATAAGGAGGCAGCTGTGGCTCAGGTGGTAGAGCGGTCGTCCACCAATCGGAAGCTTGGCGGTTCAATCCATGGCCTCTGTATGTCGAAGTATCCTTGGGTATACTGAACTGATACTGATGAGCAGGTGGCACTTTGTACAGTAGCCTCGGCCACCAGTGTATGAATGTCTGTGTGAAAAGGGTGAATGTGACCTGAGTGTAAAGCGCTTTGAGTGGTTGCAAAGACTGGAAAGGCGCTATATAAGTTAGTCCATTTACCATTTTACAAGAACAGGCAACATAAACAGACTTCGCTGAACCAGCCATCCTTCAGTAAACCACTGTGATATTATTTTGTTCGATATCCCAGGTTTTAACATACACTCCCTGAGCAGATCAGCTCAAAGGGGCAATCAAAGTATTTTTGAAACCATTCTGCCATCCAGCTGTGTGCGTGGGACATGATGAGGGGCTTAAATAAGCACTGTTCAGAAAGCAGCAATCAACACCAAGTGCATGTATTGTAGTTTGTGCCAGACTCTTCTGCTCTCAGGTTTGTCAGCTGGGAATCTTCTCATCAGTGTTTCCTTCCTCCAGGCCTAACTTCAGAGTTGTACCCGACTGACCTCACCTTGTGTGTTAGCGACAGGTTGACGATCATTACAGCCAAACTATCCGTCATCTGCCTCTCAGGGTCGAGTCCTTCGAGCTGACATCCCAGTGTGTGGGTCCCGTCTGCACCGCTAAATGGGTCAACCTCTCCGCTGTGCAGCTTCACGTTCAATGCTCCTTGAGTGCATCCCATGTTGCACACATTCGTACCAGTCAGGATGAGTTTTTCCTTTGCTGCCTTTAGACTCCCACCTGTCTCCCTGCTCGTGGATGCCCTGCCAGTCAACATGATCAAATTGTTTCAAGGTAGGTGGCTTCAGAGTCTGGATAATATGCGGTTTGGACCAGTGGAGAGGCCCTCGACTCCAGCCTAAGAAAGCTGCAACACTCAGCGAAAGGTTAATGTAATGTAATACAAATTCAAATATATTAAATAGTAATAAATATTAATAAAATTCATTTTTCTCTTGTAATCTATAAATTTTCTCTCACTGTGGTTATGCCCCATACCGTCGTCTCAATTAGTGGTGTTTTCTGTGTGTATGACGGTCAGAGAAAAACCCTCATTACAACCACAACTTATGTGTTTAGCTGGTGCATAACTACTTACCAGTTATTTTCTATTTATTTCAAATGAGGCTGTGTGTAACCGCTGTGGCAGAGAAAATGTACCTCCAGCCTGCCTGAGCGAGAACACAACAGAGAGAGAGAGAGAGAGAGAGAGAGAGAGAGAGACTGCAGTAGAAACACGTGGCTGCACTGATAACAGCCCAAAGGTGCTGGTAGGGTTCACAAGAACCTTCACAATAGCAGCCTTGAGAGGTTTTTTACTTGACTATCTGCACAGAAAAGTTAAAACTCAGTTTTTGGAGTCTATTTTTTTCCCTGTCTGTATTGGCTCGATTCTGATGCTTTTTTCCCCTATTTGTACTGTAAACATCCATTTCTTGTTTGGCTCTCGAAATGGCTTTTATAACTGGAAAATAAAATGTGGTCTCGCAAACGGACAAACCTTCTTCCAAAATCATTCCAAGACAACCTTGGTCATATTGTTCAATCTAAAGTTTGACTTCTGTATTGAACTCTTAAACAGATGTCTTCTTTAACAGGTTATAGATTGAGCATTTGAAAGTACAATATGCATTTTCCCACTGTGAGGTGTTAGCGCTTCCCTCCTATTCCCGAATGCTGGAGAGGCCTCCCCTCATTGTCACACATCTTGATAAGTTGCCTCGAAACAGCATCTATTGCCTGGGGCTGATTTAGCAAGCATCTGTAAGGACCACAACAGACGTTAAAGAAAGGCAAGGAACACATTTTTTATTCCAGGATTTTCCCATGTTCATTGGGCTGCATCAGTCCTGTTGATAAAGTTTTCGCTATTTAATGTCAAATATGCGTGAATTGTTGCTTTAAAAGCATATTCGAACACAATAAGAGCATTTTAACTCCTATAGAATGGATGCAGTTCATAAAAAGTAATGAGTGTTTTATATGAAAGTACTAGAACATCCTCGACCATGACATAACTGCTCATCTTTTATTATGCATTTTATATTTTATTATATTTTTAGCCATTAAATGTGACATAATGGGATCTCAGGGCAACGTTTACCATTGTGCCATGCTCACTTAAGGCTGGCTTGACTTGGACAGAAACATTCTTTGTCATGTATGGTCTCTTCTGCCATATTATCAATGTAAATCCTGTCAAGTGAATGTGCACACAGAGCCCCAAATGATGATTTAATCCTACAGTAAGTGTTCCTGGATGATGCTCTGAGTCCCACTCTGACTGTTAAATTACGTCTCAATGCTATCTTAAATCAGGCTCTATGCCAAGCATCTAGTGGCTGGACAGTTTTTCCACACGCTCACCAGAAAATGTGTATTTGGGCAGATGCTGCGAGCATGTACATGAATAATACACAGCATTTCTAATGACTCCTGTGCTCTTGGCAGGAGAGCTGTTTGTGCTGCAGTGTGTGGTCTTGTGTCAACTGGACTGACATAAGAATCAGACTGAATTCACATCTGCACCATAAAAGCTTTCCAATACTGTCTGACTGCAACAACAAAAAAAAAAAAAAAAGAAAAAATCAAAGCCTGCAGGATTGAAGTGTTCACACTTGTAGGGGAATACTATAGGTACCTACGGCGACCTTGATGAAGTTTTAATACAGAGAATGTATGAACTTTTCTTAAGGCTTCAATAAGAGATTTTTTTTGCCTCTTGGGAGGATTGGAAAGAAGCTGTGAACAGAACATTGACATACAGCCTTTTAGGTTGATGTGGCAACCTTACACATCCAGCAGTTATACAGCGCAACATTATCATTCATTTGGAGTACAATATCTACTCTCTTTCAGCTCTGTCTTTGCTCTCAATCAATTCCTAAGGGTAATATCTGACTCTTTAGCTGATAGGTCCTCCAGTATGTCAGAGACACTGTAGAGAAGAGACAGACCACTTACAGAATTTTGCAAGCCAATCATCTTCCAAACCTGTAAACATACCTAGTCAATCATGTTGCTGCACTGACACATAGAGACTGGCTTTACATAAAATGTGAAATTCTGGTTATAATAAGGTGTTGCTTATGACCACAAAACAAGTGCTAATAACATTGTTTTTTCTGATAAATCAGGACCTGAACCTTAAGTCGGCTGCTGCACACTGTCTGATAAGAGGACCCAAGCGTGACACTCAGCCTACTGTCCTCATCACCTGGAGACCATACAGCCACCATGTCCAGAGTCAGCCAACCTGGTTTTTCTGCCAGAGATGAAGGCGGTTTTCCTGGAGCACTTGTCAAACATATAAGAGTAGTGAGCGTGGAGGATCTGTCACCCAGACGTGCAGGGCCAGTACTCGGGCTACATCCAGATCAAAGTAGAGTGTAGACAATTTCACTTTATTTCCCTAATGTTATAAAAACTGTAGATTTCATATTTCTCCTCTTCTGTTATGTTGTGTACTGCCTGCTGACAATGTGACACAATGCATG
>JBCAUF010000134.1:12930391-12942287 GCA_038406115.1 Haemulon aurolineatum
ATGTATGGCAGGCCATCAGTGAGCTATGTGGCTCACTGATTAGTAAAATGCTGACCAGATCACACACACTTACCATTAATTAACACCTCATAGAGAGCCTTCATCCTGTCAAGGCATTTTTCAGACTGCTCTGACAGTTGCCATTTCGGATGGAGGACTTGAGCGGACCAGGTGTTCGGCTTCTTCCTTTGTTTCCCAATGAAGACTATGGCCTTGTAGCCAAGTGTGTTTAACTTTTCGACCTGAAAACAAAGACATTTATTAAATAATATGAACAGAAATATAAACAATAACAAATGTCTTTAACATTGTGGGCTGAAATTGTCTTAATAATAACTACAGACGTTAAACACATACCAAGACGCCTCATCAATAACGTGAGAGGCAGTTTGATTTTTCTTCTGGTTTTTTAACCATGTGTCCTTCCTGGCCTCAAATTCCTCAAGTTTCTTCGCCAGTCTTTGTTTTCGTGGCTGTACTGACATGCAGTATTTGCAGGTCTTGGTGGCCACACCAATAGCTTTGCTTTGCAGCTCACGCAGGTTGTTATAGTTGACCCTTGTGGCATCTTCATGCTAGAACATAAAACATCAACATCAACATTTAACAACCAAAGTGACAAAGAAACTGCATTATTTAATTGTTATCACATTATGAATGTTAGTAATTTGGCCCATTTCAGCATGATCAGTCGTGTCAGACATTAACACTTTTCATCTAGGTATATTGTGTATTTATTTTGTATACCACCTGTCTTACTGTAACTTAGCTCCTATTTCGTTTTGATTCGGCGGCAGCGACATATGAATTTGGAATCAATAAATTTGTCTTTTTATCTTATCATTCTGACCTCAGTTAGCACATTGCGGCAACTGCAGATAACCTGGTTGAGATTCACAACAGTTTCAACTGATTTGGTGGTAGGAAAAAGCATGAACTGACTTTGAATAAACATGAAAAGACAAGGATGATCGTTCAAACACTGCACTTTAAAATCTGTGTAAGCGCTTTGGTGAGATGAGCCAAGGGCGGCATTTCAAGGCACTCTGGGTTGAGCTGTAAAAGAAGTAAGTGTTCCGAAACCTTGCACTGTTGAAGTATAACCTGTGGAAAAAAAGGTTTTTTAAAGTCTTACTCTACCGCAAAGTTGACTACTGATCCCATATATGTGGTTTGTATGTCCCGGTGAGCATTAAAAATGAAGTTATGGCCCGCTTCCTATTCACTTAGATAGGAGCCTTTTCTTCTTAGTCCAAAATAGCTGCCCAGGTATGTTGCCAAGATGGATGCCGAGTGGCAGAACTTGCCTATAAGGACTTTGACTACCAGCTCATGCTTTTCGTAGGCAGTGTACAGTTAGTATTTAGAGCTTTTTCACTGTAAATAGCTGCCTCCTGCAGCCAAAAACAGCCCGATGAGAGCGGCGAGAGTGAACCAAAACAGTAAAGTTGTGCACCAGACAGCTAGGCAATGAAATGAAACCCGATATAAGCCCCATAAAGCTGCGGGGAGCGACGGGTTGGCAGATCAGGTAATAATTCTCTGTAGGTTCATCACTGCGAGCGACTCCTTTCACTGTCACACTGTTTTCGCATTTGATGCATTGTAATTATGAAAATATCGATTATAGCAGCTTTAAATAATCAGCCATCCACAAATATAATCGCCTCCCACAGCTTGTTAGAAGCCCACAAACATTTATATTCTAAATGTGAGCCCACAGCAGCTTTCAAGTTTGTGAAGAATGACATCACCAAGTGTGAAGCACTTTGTTGTTTTTGTTTTGTGAGTTTTACTTTAGACCCAAGAAACCTTTGAAAACAGAAACATCAGATAAGGCATAATGTCAGTATTCTAATGACATTTTGAAGACAACATTTGTAGTCAAGAATATTAACATCAATGAGAGCAGTGGGGAATGCTGCAACATTAACATTCATATCTTTCAATATCTGGCTTCTGACATTGATGAGCTTTCAAAAAAAAGAAAAAAGAAAGCATCATATTGTAGTTGTTTGTGTTCCATTTCCTCATTATGCAGTTTTTTATTGCTTGTCTCAAAGCAACTAAGACTGTGGCTTGCTTCTTTGAGACAAGCAAATCCCGCCAGGGCTGAGACAACTGATCGGAAAATCCTGCTTTTGTGTTCTTACCGGATACAAATGCTATCCAACTGCTACTACAGTCTCAAAATACAATATCCATAGTAGCAGAGGGAAATATGGTACTCATAAATTGGTGTGGTGGAACAAGACAGCGTTCATCTGCTTTTTGTTTAAAAGACAGTGGCACTGTTCTTGCATGTGTTGGTGGATTCAATTATGATTGTCGCTTTTTATGAATGAATGCCAGGAAGACTAATGTCTCGTCCTGATTTATTTCGTGTGGTTAAACTGAAGGTGAGATGAGCTGGGCGTAAGACTCAGGTGTTCTTGATTGAATGTTGAGGGGAAAGAAGAGGCTTTTTGCCCATTTCTTCATCTCCCCCCTCTTGTCGCTTAATGAGAAGTGTATTGCCTCATTATAATTTACGCATGCATTTTTATGATTTCTTGAGGTAGGTCGTCAATTACATTATCTGCAGCGTACATGAAATTACCATGGAGGGATGAGTATTTTCTAAAATGCCCAGAGATCTCCGTGAAGACTGTTTAACAGCCGTGGTCCATCATAGATGTCATGTTCATAGCTATGTGGGACATTTGGAGAAGTGGGTTTGCTGGAGGAAATAGACCAAAGGAGCCCAATGACACATAAACAGAGGGGGAACATCTACACACAGAGAGGATGCAGACAGATAACAGATTCAAAACACTAGACGTTGTTTCTTGCCAGTTGTGCAAGAAGTACACACATCCTCTAAAGTACCAATAAAACTATTAAAAAATATTCTGTCCTACTTAAGTGGAAATACATAATTATTATCAACAAAATATACTTCAAGTATACAAAGTAAAAGTATTCAATCTGTACAGAAATGTCACATGTTCATAGCTGGTCTACGTGGAGTTAGCATTAACTTTTCTCAAACAGTTCCCAACCTCGGGGGTCACAAGATAAATCTGACCGGTCATGAGATGATAAATGGTAGAGGAAAGAAAAACAAAGTTCTGCTCTACAACTTTGTATTCATGCGTCTCTAATCTCTCTTTTTCTCATGAAATACTGGATAATATAAAAGGTTGCTGAAATGAAACCACATGAAATGTTCAGGAGCAAAATTCTTTGGTGGAACTTAACAACTCAAGACACTTCTTTGTGAGGAGTTACAAGACCAAAACTTTAAAGTTTGAAACAACTGGTTTAATAGTAAACAATGTGCTGTAATTCATAACAATGTTTTTCTATGTAAAAACGTAATCTTGAAAGTAATTATAAGCTGTCAGTACTCAATATTTCTCTCTGAGATTGAGTGAAATATAAGTAGGCCTATTCAGTGGCATCAAAAGTAAATGGCCTATTCAAGTTAAAGCTAGAGTCTGGAGGTTTTTGCTCAAAAATAAAGTGGCTCTCGTGTGACTGCAACTTAATCAACACCTACAGTATGGGCTTCTAGTCCTGTGTGTGGTGACTGTGTCTGCAGCCCCCCCTCCCTCCGCCTGTATTTTGCACAAGACAGACAAAATCAGGATGATTTCACTCAGACTAACAATTTATTGTATTAATATTAATATTAATTGTGGCATCCTTCAGCTTTATTGTAGCCCATGTGTTATAGAATTAAAAAATCCAATTTACCAGATGAAATTATACTTTTGTGTTTTGTTTTTTATCTTCGTCCAAGTTCGTTTCACTGCTGATGGGTTTACATCTGGATGAATGACACGTCATACACGCGATTCATATGCAGCACAGTGATTACGATGCATGGCTGTGTAAAATATGAATTGAGCCACTAATGTGTAATTTACGCAATACGCAATCCGTTGCCAAGGACATGTGGCGTCTCTTTGATGCAGCCACAGTGTCAGACTTTTCGGTGAGGTTTGCTTTTTCTTCTTCGTATTTAAGGAGAATAATCGTCTGCTCCTCACAGGAGAAGCAGGGTGCGCGTCCAGGATCGGCGCTCATGATCATGATTGGTCTGTTGCTTTGAACCCGCCCCTTTAGACGTGCGCGTTCACAGATTCACAACGAGTCAAACTCAAACCTGGATTGAGTTAGCGAGTTGATGACCAGCGATGTGGAACCGCTGATCGTGATCGCCATTGTTGGGGACAGGTTCAGCTGAATAGGCTGGGAGTAACCCCCTGTAGGCTGAGCTCGCTTCGTGGTACAGGCCTCTGCTGGACAGGTATGTGCCAAACAAACATGGCTGATCGTGCCAGATCTCCGGCGTCATGCTGGCGTGCAGTCGCCAATTTGTATATTGTGTACAAACAGGAACGGACAAACCACCAGACTCACCTTGTAGTACAAGCTCCTCAGGATTGTACTAAAAACACTGCTTGAGTGAATGTACTTAAATACTTTCCCTCACTGCTTCTAGCTGTTGGTTGATACCGTTTAGTGAACCTGAGTGCAGCCCATGTGCAGACATAGCCTACAGTATGCGAACAATTACTTTTCCATGTGTTTGTGTTTGTTCCAGTCCATATTAGCAAATTCAATATTATAAGATCAATTGCCTTTGAGGACTTTGATTTGTCATGTTGTCACTGTGAACAGCCCAAAGCAGCTGAAATGTTGAATAAATTATCATCAAATCATTAAGATTGTTAAGGATGAAAAATTGGACAGAATAAACACCTGAATGACTGGCATCATCTCCAAATCAGCCCTTGATGAGGTGTTGCAGCTCCTCCTTCACACAGTAGCTGGAAGTGTTTCTCTGCTGACCTCACCCACTTAGTTGCTTCTGTAGTGAGCGAAGAAGAAATCTGAGAGTAGCAACAGAAACATTAGTCTTTAAAATGGCACTGCATCATTTTCATGAGAAACATTAGGCTGCAGTAGATACAGCTGGCTAACTGCATCACAATTGATTAGGGCACGAGCCAACAATAACATGGGTTCAGATAACTGATCTCTATCTTGTTAGGATGCTGTTATCAGTTCAATCATAGACTCAATCCTCAGACACACAGGTAACAGAATAAAAATGGTCTTGCTTTTCATGGCTGTTCATCATTTATGGATTGTGCTGCTGGTACGATAGAGGCTTAGGAAATGTTCACCTCCTCTGGTTGTTGTTGAGTCAGTTGAACCTATGCTGTTTCACTGTAGCCTGACCTGTCTATTTAATGTGATAACAATAGATTGCATCCTTGTTAGCAACTGTGTATTGTATAAAAAATGACTACTATCTCCAGATAAAGCAGTAATTTACAGTGAACAGTGCTACGGTGCACAGTACAACCACACCACTAGTACAACCACACCACTAGTACTAACCATCTGTACCAGAAAGCTGTGTTTAGGCATAACTAAGTGACGAGAATAATAGAAACTCCTATTTAAATGCAGTGCAGTTCAAAACAATACAATTTTAATGGCAATTAAAGGCTGTAGTTTGTGGTGTTGTTGTATTGGAGAGCACTGCATTGTAAGACATCAATACATATCCTTGTTCTGCCATATGTCAATAAAATTGACAAAAGACTGTATTACAGTATAAACAACGCAATGACGGCATCAACAGAGTCAAGTCAGGGTCAAGTATGCTAGCCAAGCATGCTTATTTTTTTAGGTTTTTTAGGTTTATTACCTGGACAGCTGCTTTTTTTTTTTTTTTTTTTCCTTCCTTCATGGACCCCTGATGGCGTCTGGGCCCCGGTGCAGCTGCACCAGTTGCACTGCCGATACTTATGCCATTGTATATATACATGCTAAATGAATAGCTGAGTGTTTGTTCATATGATCTTTTGTAGCAGTTTCTTGCCATTTGTCAAATGAAAAGGAGAACCAGTGCTGCTGCTCAATTCCTCACAATCACAATTTTCAACCATATTTGACGATGAAGAGGAGGTAAAGCCCTTGTAATGTTGTATGACTAGTTGTGCCAAAAGTGTACTTTCTGATGGTGAATCGCAGCTCTTTATTTCAACGACGACAGCTTTACCAAATTGACTTGAATTGTTTTAAGTCAAACCTCCTACTCTCAGCAAAAAATCTGTTATTTGTATGACTCCTGATAGGTGTAAAGGCAAATTAGGTGAGCATGAACGTTAATTTTACACAGCAGGTTGCATGTGTGGCTGTGCTAGTGACATGTTCTTTTAAGTGGCTTTACCAGTAATGGCAGCTGAGGAAAAAGAAAATACAAACCGAGCACCAAAATTCACAAGTCTCACTATGGCAAGATTTATTGCACGGCAAATGATCAGGTACTACTGCCAATATGGCACTGTTTTGATTTTGAATGTTGCATGCTGGGATTGCGTGACATCAGCTACCGGAGCTCTATAGAACAATCTATATCTGAATATGAGACTTTTGTCAATAGCTCGCTATCCTACTTGCCCTCACAAAGGGACAGTGCACATATACTTGCAATACTTGCAAAACCTTTTCATGCTTTTGGTTTGTCATTTTATGGCACACATTCAAGCCACCTGTTGGACTGCAAGTGAAGCTTGGGTCGTTACTGTATCTTTTTACCCGCATCTCCAAACAGAGCCGAGATTGATGGAGTTTAGTTGGCGCATAGTCAATATTAGAAAAAAAGAAACAGAGTTGACACTGCTTAACCCTGTAGTATAGGTATCATATAACTACCATGATGTCTTCATGTGGTAACTGTCATTTCTGTTTACATGTATGTAAAGAGAGACACACAGTTTATGTTGCTAGGTTCCCAGCCTGTCATCTCAAGGTGTTTTTCCTTACAAAGATAAGTCAAAACCTACACATAATAGAGAGGCAGGATCCAATCTGCAATCTAGACATACTCAACCGAAAACATACATCAGAATTAGATATAGATAGATATAGGACCTAATGGTTTCCAGAGAAATAATTCAAAGATGTTACCACAATGACAAACTGTAGCACTGATCAGTGCAAACAAAGTGGCCTGCGAGTGTTACTCAGAGCAAATGCATTTATTAAACTACATTTCTCACTTTTCTGTCTTGAAATCGCCATTCCTTGTATGAAACTGGTTTGAAGTAATTTTATGGACAAGTGGTTCAAAGATGTTGCTACTTTCATTGAGCAGTGAAATTACAACATTCTCAGATTAATAGAGAGTCACTCTCTGCTTTTACATTTCTCGCAAATTATTACTGTATGCAAAAAAATATTACAAAGCAAAATGTCACCACATAGTATAGCCACTGGCTTTACCTGCTATTAATTTTGCTCCTTCTTATCTTCCATTTTACTTTATATGTCTAATTTGCATGCAAGCAGGAGAGCAAACAAAACAAAAAGTGGATTAAAAACAAAAGAAAAGAGAAGGAGTGCTCACCTGCAATGTGCACTGTTTTATTTATGAAGGCTCTGCCAGGCACGATGGAGACAAATTACCTTTTAACAATGTGAAATAGAATTTTGTTTACAAGGCTACGCTTCCCCTTGGTTTTTCAAATGAGATTTTTCACAGCTTCCTCATTTGTATCTCACAGCATTATCGTCTCAATCTTTCAAAACCAATCAGTCTCAAGAAAAGAACAGAAAAAAAGAAGAATGAATCACTGCTGTTCATAAAACAAGCCATTAGGTATATTTATGAATGCACACCACATTGCAACCAGTTTCAGACGCCCCTCTCCTTCGTCCTCCTCCAAACCACCCATCAGTTCAGTCATTTCAGTGGCATACCCTCCACAATTTCATTTAAAGCCCAATACAGTCTGTAGCATGGTAGAGTGCCCCCTGTGAAAGGCTGCACTTGGTGAGATTCTGGAAATGTTTACACAATCTGAACAGAGACAGGAGGCAATAAGAGGACAGAGTGGAAACACACTCTCCTAAAACACAGCCATATCACTGCATCACAGAGCTGCGGTGTACGACCATTTCTAAGCCTGGAATCCATTTCAAAGATTATCAGCATCTGATACTAAGGTTAACCAAGCAAAGCATATAGTCTTTGTTTGCAAAATAAAGCAAGGGATTTTGGCAGGAAAAATCAACATCTGTTAAATCCTGTCTTTTAGCTCACTTTGTTACATTGCCTTCATGTCGTGATTTTTTTTTGTGTGTGTGTGTTTGTACCTGTGGTTTTCTGCAGGGAATTTTTTCCTTTCTTGTAGTCCAACTCTTATGTTGTGGAATGAAAGCATTTGGTAGTTTATTGTTTTAAAATGAATATTGTTGTAAAACAAAGGAACATTACAGACAAAATATTACAAAGGGAGAAAATTATATATGTATATGTATTATACACTGTATAATCACAGTGAACTGTGAGCAAAATTGTACATGATGATACCAAATTTGCCACAAACACCTAAGCTAGATTGAGGAAGCTCACTAAACTCATTGAATTGACATGAAACCTAAACAATATATCTGTATCCTAAAAATATATATCTAATGAGAATGGAAGATTATACAAACAGGAAATGCGTTGAAATTGAGATGCATAAAGATGCACCGAGAATCATTTTGCAGTGTAACAGTAGCCCCTTGAATCAAAATTCATCCGGGAAGTGTCAGACACTTTACATTATAAAAACACAAGTTGGTAGTGAAGTGTAATGAGAAACCTAAATATTTCGTTATGATGTGAAGTCAAAAGATGACATTATTGTCTACACTGGTGTAACTGACAGTGACAAACTGATTCAAAATTAAAATTGACAAATCGATTCGTCATTGTCAATTTACATGAATCAGTTTACACAAATTGACTTCAATTTTATTTCATGCTTGAGATGCGCCACTACAAGATTTGGCTGTTACTGAGCCCTGTAGATTGCTTTTAATGTGCATATATTCTTATTTTAAGAATGCATAAAATAAAGAATTATGAGATGTCTGACCTTTTTTAAAGGTTGCATAATTTCTCATTGATCACCTGGAGGGACACAGAAGGCTACTCAAAGTCCAAGATTAAAGAGGATGATTAGTGTTACACTTTATATGGATTGAATTTGGTTGGCTGGTGTAATGGAACAATGAAGATATTGAGTATTTCAACAAACCATAACCATGACATGGACCTTAGTTTTATCAGAAGTCTTTTTTATACAGCACAGTCATCCAAAGCAAGAAATATGAATATGATGAGAAGTTGCAACTGTGATTGAAAGCTACAGTGTAAAAAAATGTACAGATTTTGCATTTTGACGCTGATGCTTTACCTACTTTCAGTGAGCCTAGACAGACATAGGCAACTTTCCGAAGTCCACTCAATACGGGCTGTAGAGGGCAGCACATCCCTTACGTTCTCAGCCCTCTAGAGGAAAAACAGAGAGAGCTACAAGGAATTAAACCAACATTAAGAATTAAAGATTCTCATGCACTCCTGATTCAAGGCCAAACAGGGCCTGGGGAAAAGAAATCTACTGAGGGCCCCTTTGAACAGTACTGTTGTAATGTGTTTTTATGAAGTGGGGTGATCCACTTTGAGCATATCCTACCCTATCATAACCTGAGAAATAACATATACCAACAAGCTTTTAAGCGCCCCGGCAGTCTGTCTTTCCTTTCTACGTTTGCAGTGGTTTTCAACCACCTGTATTTTATTAAGTGAGCCTTGTAGTTTTTGATCTAAATTATTTATTGTTCCGCCTGCTCATACAGAAGGTCATAATATTTGATATCTGAGCATGTATGAGTAGAATGGATAATGAATGCTTTCGCCAATCTCCCCTTTGGCTCTTTTAGTAACTGCATCTTAGTAGAAGTAAGGAACTTAACATTGCTGTAAAACTCAACACTGCTGTGAAAAAAAATTGAAAAAAGAAAATTGATATTTGCCGCTGTACAGCAGCCTTGTGAAGCAGGCAGGTATAACTACAGCAGACCAGCTCCTCTCGTTGCAGAGGGCTTTGTAGGAGGAATGAGTGTTGTTAAAATTTTACAACCCAGAGATGGTGCAATGTGTTGTACATTTTTTATAATATAACAAAAAGCTTCTTGATGATAGGTGTCCAGTAAAAATGGGCCAACACGTATTCCGCTGCTCTCTCTCTCTCTCTGTGTGTCTGTTAGCAAAGGGGAGATAACATGTGGTTTCTTCACAACCATGCACTAATGTGCTCACTGTAGTGCTGCCAAACCTGCTGTGCTGGATAGAACATCAAGATGGAAGAGGTAGCTGTAAACAGGACCCCCCCTCCCCTCTTCCCTCCCCCCCTGAGCAATAGAATAGTGCTGATGGACAAAATGAAAACCTGAAAACATGGCTTTCTTTTTAGCACCGTTTGAGTCAGCAGGGACAAGAGGTGACAGAGGTAAATTGGGGTCATCAAACAAAAGAGAGAATATAGCACTTTGCTTGTTACCCAAGTACCTGGGGCAGAGTGATTGATATGTTGTTGACCAAGTGATCTCTTATAAAACTCTCTCTCTCACACACACACACACCATCCTGATTGAATTGATTTCAGATCAGGAAATGTAGAATTTATGGCAATTAGTCATTACTAAGACACCCTGCAAAATCAATTAAAGTTTGCTGTAGTGTAGCAACAGATTTGTAGGCTCCATCTGGAGCAGGGTCATTAAATCATTTGTTTATATTAAACAGTGGCAGCAGACATGGTTGCTCATTAAGCTAACAGAGTCTAAATGTTTAAAGTTAGGGAGCTTTGTGGCATTTCTGCCTCCTTTAACTGCAAGTAGAGAGTGACAAAAGGCTGTTAGGGGAATGAGAAAAGTCACAGCTGTTGGACTGCAAGCTGTCACTTTGTCAAACCTATGTTGAGGTTGCATGTGGATCGCAACGGATTAGAGTTTGGTACCTTTCACATTTGAATCGATACGGTGCCGATACTCAGTGCCTGTGAATCGGTACCGGTATATGTAGGTATCTGTTTTCAGTACTTTTTTGTGTAGGCTATGTGTGGTAATTAAAGTTATTCTGTATATAAAAAAAAATAGTCAAAGCTTCTGAATTTTGAATATTTATTTCTCAAGAACATCAAGGGAAAAAACTCCAGCATAAAACTTAAAAAACAAACAAACCACTCATTAAAAAAAAACATACCACACATCTTTAGCAGTTCTTCACTTTTTCTGGCAAGAGCTGAGGCCGTTCCATACCGACTGTGTCCCCGGCTGAGCGGAGCCAGTTTCCTTTGGGCGTCCATGTTAATCAATTGTGTCGTTCACACCAGACCCGCCGTGGTGCGCACCTCCGCGTCCGGCTTGCCCCCTGCAGCACTCGTTTCAGCGCTCTATTTTGTGTGCGAGCTGCGAGCGATCGCGTCAATCATGGCATCCAGTCAGTTTTCAATCTAAAACACCACGATTGACAACAGCTGAGGAGAAAAGGCGCTTGTCGACCGGCACTGCGTGCTTTTCATTGCACAGCGCTTGGCAGTGCTTGTGCGCCCGGTGTGTTCCCTAGAAGAGCACCGTCACGCTCTGCTGTCACACATCCTTCGCCCTCGTGAAATCGATTAGTTGATTAATAGGTGACAATTAATTTTCTGTTCCTGGATTAACTGGCTTATTCTTTTAGCTGTAGTATTGAAAATTCATTCGTTTTTGGTTGTGACTGAAATGTATCTGTCATCTAATGTCTGGTCAGTTTTGTCATGCTGTTTACTTATTCTTTCATCTGAAAAATCCTAATATAAATTGTGTCAATTTTAGGTTATGTTTTCGGATAAGTTCTTGCACAACACAGTCTTTTGACAGCATTTAATATTTGAGAATTTGGCTTTTGTAAAATAGAACATGTTTTTGAAGCAAAACAGGTTCATTAAAGTGATATTCCGGCGTAAGTTGAAGCCATTGTCAAACACACTGTGGCATCGAGTTAGACCCCCCCTCAAGA
>JBCAUF010000134.1:12944882-12965274 GCA_038406115.1 Haemulon aurolineatum
TAACAAAGGCAGCAAAAGAGAAAACAAGCTTGTTTTTCAACAGTGCATCACACTTTGACAAAAGTTCACATTGGCAGTCCATTTCTTCTCTGTTGAATCAGGCCACCGATTTTCATCTACATTGCATCATCTGTAATACTGTGCTGGCCTAACCAAACACTTTGAATAACAAAAATAACAACAAAAGCTTTGTTTATCAAAATATAACCTTTGCATGCCTCTGAGGTGTTGGCGGGATGACCTCACTGAGTGTGACATGGAAAACTTCAGACCACCAGTTGGCTGCAGCTGACAGGGATAATAATTCAGTCCAGGGCCAGTCTCCACTTTCACTCCATTACAGCAGACCATGTATACTGTCCATGCCAAATTTCCCACGCATTCATTTATTTGTGGTGGCCTGCCACAATATCAGAACCCGCCGCCACATATTGATTTTCTATTTTTAGAGCTGTGCACCCGCACCCGCTCCCTCTCCCTCTCGTGTCACACACGCCAAATTTAAGTTTGTTTCTTTTTTTTCATCCGTGTAACAGAATGCCGCCATCTGTGATCGAGAGACTAGAAACTTCCCCCTCGCTCTACCCCTCACTGACCATCGCACCTGTTCTGCAGAGAAATACACAGACAGAGAGACGTTAGAGAAGTTCCCAAATCAACTCAGGAAAGTTATGATGTGGCATGCTGAGCGGCCTCGCTAGAATGTTTTTTTTTCTTTTTTAAACACCACACACATCCCTTGCTCTGTAATTTTACAGTATTCAGCGTCACTCGTCTACCGGGCTGTTCTCCTTTTTAGTGCGCTCCCTGCAAGTTCTACCTTCTCTTATTCTCTCGTTCCCTTTTTTCATGTGCTGTCCAATTTTTTGCCACATTGCTTGACCATGTACATTTCATGCACTGACTGAAAATTTTGTTAATGTTTATGTGCGTGTGAACAATCACATGTGATAACAGGTGGGGGGAGCTGATGGTCTGTAGTTTGGTTGTTTAATCTTTGATTTACCCATTTCATTTATTATTTTTAACAGTCCATGCCAATCAGCTTGCCAGACCACTGGGAATGGTTCCAGTGCTCCCGATGGTCAGTCCGGACTTGACAGCAATGCGGTGAAGAAAAACTCTGAGATGAAGTTCATTTGGCAAGAAGTCACATTATAGTATGGTAAGCACTGGGCCTTATACTTACTGTGAGCAGAAATTCATCACACTCCCTTAAATTACTAACTTTCATTTCCACCTTTCAAAACTGCCAATTGCTGCTTCACTTACCTTCAAAATTCAAGATTACTCAGTCGCCTTCATTTGGTTCCCAGTGAGTGGTCAGCGTAATCAAATATCGCTGATGTCATCGTTCTAGCCATTCCTTCACTTCACTTCACTCAAAAAAAAAGTAGACCAAAACCTCACTGCTATTTCATATTTGAACCATGTCAGTCAATCTTGTTATTTTGCTCTAATTTAGTTACTTAATAATAAGAATACATACATGCTATTGTTGAATTTTAAAATGATGCCTGACGCAAGTTTTTGCAGAGAAAAGGAAGGTAAGTATTCTCTTCATCTAAATTAATAATGAATGTATAATACAAAACAGTTTCGAATGAATGAATTCTCAAACCGAAAGGGAATAATTTTCCAAATGTATGCTGAATAATAGATATAAAAACTTATACTTTATGTAACCAACAACCTTTTCTCCTTTCCTCCCACAACATGCCTTGAGCTTTACCATTCTTCCACTGCTTCAACACAGCAATTAAGCCTTTCACCATTTCTCATAGTTCATTGTAGCAGATACATGGTCTAAACTCCTTTGATCAAAGTCCAATCATTCCCTTAATTAGCCCCACAGGTGCAAACTGCTTGTAGATGAGGGCAGATTTGTTAAACGCACAACCCCTACACATACACTTCTTGCACTCAAACACACCCACACGACTGTCATGTTATGGCCTGCTTTTGAAATTAGAGCTTGCATTGAATTCCTTTTCTGCAGAGCTTGTTAACGATTGAAGTCATGCTGCATTACCGTGAGGTCAATATGACACTGAGTGTGCCTTTCCCGTATCTTCCACTGGGCCATGCTGCTGTATTGATGGCTTCTATTGATCTACGATCTATGCTGAGATAGAGTTGGATGTTGCAGTTTGTCATGAAATTAAAGGATGTGACGTGTGAGATAGATGATTTCTTTTGACTAAATGTAAGTCTAAGTCTGTTTCCCAGACTTTGTTGGCGTACATCAGCAAAAATAGACAAACTCAAAGTAAATTCATGTAAACCCGATGCAGCTTACTTAAAACCCCTTACTTTTTCAAGCTCCAACTGGATTTTAAATCAATAGTCGGACCACAAGTACATGCAACCTTGAAAAGTAATGGCTCTGAGGTTGGAGATCAATTGAAGGACTATCCTCCTCAATGTCACAGACTCCTGGCCTTTTTACAAGAATGAGTAAAAAGTGATTGTCTTGATTAAGTCAGTTGACACATAAAGTGGGTGAGGAAGGCATTTCATATAATTTATACCATTTTACAGTTGCAGTCTTTTGTTTTGACATCAATTTCATTCACGCTCAGATTAGCTGATTTCTCATTTCCCACACTTCCAATAAAATGATGCTTTGCTTCTCTCTGGCCCTCACCAGGCTGTTATTTCTCCTCCTAATCTTAACCAAATTTAAAGATTTTTCTGAATCCTTTTTTGCAGCGCTTGTTTGCAACTTCGGGGTATGGTGACGCTAAGTGCATACTCTGACGACTCTAAATATTTTGCTCAAGAATAATTAGATGCACTGTATTCAAGGACAATTTGCACACTATAAGTTGTAGAATCAGCAATATGGAGCTTCATTCACTGTCTTCACAATGTACTACTGTTGCGGCCTTAGAACGATGGCCTCTTCCCGCCTGAGTGCTGTGCTTCTAGCGAGGGGGGCACTCAGTGACTGAGAGCCAGGATTTGCTTCAAAAAGTGATTCAGTCATGGCATTACACGTAAGAAAGACTGTTAGCTTGCACTAGGTTTAAGGCGAGGCTGCTGTTGTATTTTGGTTTTATTCTGTTATTCTAAGCTGTGAGCTTCTTTTGTTTTTCTTCCTGTTTACTAAGAGGTAGTGAGAGTTTGGTATGAACCGAATTACAATGAAACAACACCCCTGAGCCTAGTCTAGCTAAGCATAAAATCTCACTAACCAAGTGTGGGAGTGGTGCCAGTTTTTAAACTAGTGCCTGGCCCAGTCCCTGCCATACATTTTCCTCTGACTCACCTCTTTATTAATCAAGACAATTTTGAACAAGTGACTCCACTCGAATTAAATACTATAATTAAATATGATAATTCAGTACAGTACACCAAACATTACACTCAATGGGACACGAGGTGGGCTTAGATCAGAGTCGCCTAGACTGACGAGCTGGACCAGCTTTTGCAGCCTCCACATATGGAGGTCCCACAGGATTGGCTGGTTCCCACAGGTGCTGCACCAGTCCATCTGCCTTAACAAGCAGAGTTGTCCAAGTTTGTAGATGCGACACGCCGCGGGGTGCCACACATTCCCAACCCACTTTTGTTCAGATACAGATTAAAAAAATGCCTTTGAAGAAGTCTCAAGACGTCCTTTAGAAATTGTTGAGTCATGTCAGATAGATGGGTAGATATAAAAGCAATTCACTGTATTTCATTACTGAACAAGTCATACCCCAGGTTCTGTGCCAACTAGGTTAAAACACAGAGACAGTTTTGCTTCAAAGTGCCTTTATCTTTGTTGACTTTTAAGATCTGCTTCCTCACAGCTGATTTTCTAGGTTTGTATCTAGGCACAACAAAGAGAAAGATCTTCCCTTTTGAATATGATTTCACATTTTAGCAGTGTTAAACACAGTTTGTTTGCAAGGACATTTTGTCAACAAATTCTGCTGTACATTAGTGTTTAATCATGCTGCTTTTCCTTGAGCAATGAACTTAAGTCTTGTCAGAGGATAATATGAGGAGGGTCAGTCCTCCAGAGCATGAAAAGTTAAATAAACTTCTTGGCTCCACACAGTTTTTCTTAGATTAATGTAAACTGAAATAAGATTCCTAATGAGTACACCTGCCAAGTATGCAAAAGAAAGAGGGATTAGCCCTGGGACGTGCAGCTATTTAAATTTCATTAGAGACCAGGGGACCTCTGTAGAATTCACTGTGCAACTCATGCTCGAACAATGTATGTTGCCTCAGGAATATTGTTCATACAACACTAAGCAATCAAGCACTTCTTTTCCTACGAGTTTCAGGCTGATTACATGCAGACAGACATGCGCAGCAACAAGGATATCTTTAATGATAAATCAGTGTCTTTGGCACCATCCTCCCCTTCTTTTATTTGCCTCATTTACAACTCTAGATGCTTGTAAATTTTGTCTCGAATAATTGATTATAATTGAACTGAAAATTACTTCATTACTTGACTGTAAGTTTAGTTTTTGAGATTTTAAAGGGGAAATGTTGTCAAGTATGTCAAACAAAAATTCCAAAAATTCTTGCTTTTTGTATATCATTGTACATAGATATACATACGTTTGTGTTTTTGGGTTGTTGTTTGGACAGAAGAAACGTTTTGAAACCATCACCTTACATTTTAGGGCTGACAAGTTTTTGTTATACTGTAGGCTGATCTGCCCATACTAGTCTTGATTCAATGAGTTATTGTTTAGAAAATATTAAATAATAATTGAAATGATTCATCACAATTTCCTAAAGTCTTTTTTGTGCAAACAATAATTGGATATAATTCCACTCACATTTGACAGTCCAAAGCAGCAAATCAGAGAATGTTTTGCCTTTTTGCTTAAACAACATTCATTGATTAACCAACTGAATGTTTTAGCTCTGAATCATTTGAAAAATAGAAAATCACTAGATTCATTGGCAGTGAAGGCAATTATGAGTTGTAGCCCTTACGGTAGTCCCTAAAATGTGTTTTATTTCGGTGATTCGTGTCCCAGCATATAACCACTGTATGTCACTGCGATTTATCACAAATACATCTGTTTCAACTGAAACCTGATGCTTCCGGCTGTTATCTCTCCCAGACATACAGGGTCTATACTTTGCCTCAGGGTCTTGTCACTAGATGGAGACATAAATCTAAAAGACACCCATATCTAGACACAAGGTCTTAAATGCCATTGAATGCAGAGCATGAATTGTGTTGTCCAGCAATATCTCATTTAAAACTACAAGCATCCTCAATCCAACTCAAATCACAAGCACTGATTTTTGTCTACAGCAACGCCAGCCATTTGAAGTTGAGTCTTTTGTATCCTCATTAGCTGCTCGACTGTGTATTCCTTGGCAGGGTAGTTAGGCTGTGCCTGTTGCTTAGCAACAGAGGAAAATCCCGCCCCCCCCTGCATCCACCCCTTCCTTCCTTCTGGAGTGCTTGGCGATGTTAAGGTAGTCCAAAGAGTAACACGGCAAAACGGTAAACAATTAAGTTAACTTTGGGAGGCCACAACAGAGATCAAAGAGGAGAACAGACCATATGTTGGGCCCAGAGTGAGAACTGCTCAAAGTGTATGCAAGTCCGTGTAGACATGCTTGCATGTGTGTATGCAGGTGTTACACTCTTCATATACTCAGTGATGGCCTAGATAGAGAGCATCTCAGCATCTTTTAGCAATCAGGAAATAAATGTCTGCTAACAGAAGCATCTATAACACATAGCAGCAGCTCTCTCTCGTTTCTTTCCCCTTTTCAGCATTATATAGGAGCAGTATTACAATATAGCGTTGACTTATGTGCATTATTAATTCAGTGAGTACACTTGTGCATCCGTACATGGAGTACTACAGACTTGTTGACCACCAAGAACAGAGGGGCAGAGAAAAGCCGGGTTTCTGTTTTCCAGTTTCCTTGCCGATCTATCTGTCTGACTGTCAGCTCTGTCTCTCTCTCTCCCTATCTATGAATCTATCTCGCTCTCTCCTTCTCTGCCAGAGCTGACACCTGCTGGCTGAGTACCAGTGATACTGACTAATAAATCCTGACAGCTTCTCGCCGGAGCCAATATTAATGCCCGGCTACCTGGCAGGCCAACCTGTGAGAGTGTTTCAATAAAGCAGTCTACCCAGGGCTTCTTATTTACCGACCACAGACAAGCAGATTAAAGGCTGGCAGGATTTTTGTCCTCTTTTCGCCGCAGCTTTGAGGTTAATTACCAGTGCGAGCCTCAGACACTCCTGCTTTTCCTGCTGCAACCAAAATGCCTTTCGCCTGCCCGAGGTACTGTTTTAGATCGCTGCTGGGCTTGTGGCAACGTTCCTATTTTCATGCATCTCATCTGTTTTGTGGCTTTTGTCAACAGAGGTTAAGAGGAGGTTAAACCTGCCCTGATGAAACCTGCAACTCCCCCCTCCCCCCCTTCCCTGCCCCTAACCCTCCCCCCACAACACCCTGAAAGCTTGTGTTTGCTTTTGATAAAATCTCATTGAGGTAGCTCTTCATCTCATTTTACATTCCTATCACTATGTGCTGCTGCAGGCCTCCTGGGTTTGCTGTTCCTCTGAGTCTCTGCCATCACAGGCAGCTCTTGAATTGCTCTACAGCAGAAAGCTGTGCAGCCTCAGTTCTTTTCTTTTAATTCACCTTCTCTCCTTCGTTTTTTTTTTCTTTTTTTGTTTCCTTCATCTTGGTGGGAATTGAGTTTCAGAAGTTGGCCGATCAGCAGGAAAAGGAGCATCAATTATTTAGAGCAAGGGTTGTTGCGAGTTATCATAATGCATGTTATGTTGGCCACCCCTGCTGAAGTCTGACTTCTACTTCACTTGTTTTGGTCCACAATTCCTCACTCTATTTTTAGAAATCCTGTGAGTATGCGCCTTGTCTATCCTTTAAATGGTGAAGGCATGAGATGGGAGGCGATAACAATAAGATTTATTTCACATTTTTTGCATTTTATTGTTTAATCTATAAAATGTTAGAAAACAGTGAAAACTGACGTTGCAGTTTCTTGTCTGACCAAGAGTTCAGAGACATTTGCAAAGGGATGGTGCAGCTTTTACAGCTGCTAGAACTGCAAAAATAGGGCAAAACCGTCAAGGAAATAGTGTCTTGGTGGTCCAGTGTTATTTGAGCGCATTTAAATGAGGTAATATGC
Organism: Haemulon aurolineatum; assembly: GCA_038406115.1. Classification (NCBI taxonomy): domain Eukaryota; kingdom Metazoa; phylum Chordata; class Actinopteri; order Lutjaniformes; family Haemulidae; genus Haemulon; species Haemulon aurolineatum. Next base: position 12,952,027 of record JBCAUF010000134.1, read on the forward strand.
ATACATTCAGTGCACATTTGGCCACTTTCTATGCAAATGAGCCTCATGACAAATAAAGTCCAATTCACAAACAGCAGCGCTAATGGCCACGTGAAAATAATTGCATCTCAAGACTGTCCAGTGATGATGGCAGCAGTGACTGTCTGTAAATAATATTATTATTACATTATTTTTTTTATTACTTTCACAACATCTGAAGGCTGTGATGACTTGAACCGACAGCAGCCCAAGATGGTATTTTAAACATAAATACTTAAAGGGGTAGTTCAACAATTTTGGCAAAATCGACCATTGCCAAAATCCCTATAGTCTTAGAGGTAGGTTCATTAAATTTAATTGTTGGTGGAAGCTTTTTTCAGATCAGTGGGGCAGAGACACGAGCTGCTCAGCAAACACTGTGGAGGCTAATGGTATTTTTCCGGCTTTCCTTAAACTCATCAAATACACAATCTAACAACTCCAAAACGTGACCTGCACATTCACCACGCTATGAAATAATAAAGTATAATTATGTAACATTACGACACATGAAGTAAATACTCAGAGCTAGTTTCTTCAATAAACCAATGGGCGGAGTGACAAAGTGCGCACCTCAGTGCTGTAGTTACTTGACTTGAGTTACAGACTTTGGCTTCTTCTCAAGTTTTGTCGATGGGAGTAGCTGCACTATACATGCGCTATTTAAGTCACTCCGTCCAACAGCTACATCTGGGATGTAGTTCTGGCTTTGCATTTGCCTTGAAAACACCTCTGTCTCATAATGTTCCATCATTATTTCATGGCGTGGTGAATGTGCAGGTCACAACTTGTCCACAAGAGCGTTTTGGAGTTGTTGGATTGCGTATTTGATGAGTTTAGAGGGAAAGCTGGACTACAGCATTAGCCTCTGTAGTGTTAGCTGAGCATTTCGTGTCTCTGCTCGCCTAAAAAAAGCTTGCACCAATTATTAATCATTATTTATAATAATATATTATTAACAAACCTACCTCTAAGACTATAGGGATTATGGCAATGGGCAAATATGCCAAAATGTTTAACTATCCCTTTAAAGCAACTTGTTGCAACTTTGAATAAATTATTACAGGGATACCTCTGACAAAAAAAAGGTCTTATAATTCTTCTTAAATTCGAAAAACAGCAAAAAGTTATGGGGAACAGTGATTAAGTGGCAGCCATCGCCATGTGCGACTCACGAATCGGAGCTTACAACACAGCAAACACCGGGACCTATGGCATAAACAAAACAGAGGCCTACTTGTAAAAACATTTGTCAAAAACTTCTTAGGATACCGTTTGAAATGATTTTTCAAAAAAAAAAAAAAAGCCTCTGATTAATTATCTGAGTAATTATTATTCAAATATAGGGAATTGACCAAATAGTTTGAAGTTTTATTCATAATGTTGACATCAGAATTCTAATTCAATATTTGAATGCTTATCATGCATATTGTGCGGCTTTGCAACGTGCCGTGTAGGGACCAGATGTAGTGGAGAGACACATGTCAGCAGACAGCGAGATCCAGGGAGCTGTGGAGGAAAACACACCTGATTCTATTCTGATCTGGAGCCGTTTGTTTTGCTCAGAGTTGTTTTTTACTTTTGCGATTAAAAATTGCAATTATCTTCCCTTCAACCTGTCTGCAGCAGCAAGCCCTGGTTGTTCGCTGTCCTGCAATTAGTCATTGTTGACAGCTTACTGGAGGGGAAATGTACTTCTTTACATGAACAAACGCACACAGACACACACACACACACCTCCTTGTTGCATGTCGTTGCTCACTAACCCATGGCTAATGAATAGTATTCTGGCTGTTTGGGATGAATAAACATAAATGATCCTGCAGTCAAACTTGTGTGAAAATGTGACACAGACATGCAGAGCTTCATGAGGAAAACCTCAGCAGATGCTTTGAATGCCCTGATTGAAAAATCAAGTAATTGTTTCAGTTCTAGGTAATTGTGAGGTATATTTGAAGGCACTCTTTGTTTGTGATGCTAGAGATGCATCCATTGAGCCATTGAGGCACTGGATCAGCTGCTGACCTGCAGCTCATGCTCTGCTGACCTCTCCTAAATGAGCATGTACGGACGCACTTTCTGTGCAATTGCATCAGTCAGCTTTTGTGTCTTTGCCGCTCATCACTCTGTGCCATTTGTAATTGTCACTCAATGTGCCATTAGTGATGGCGCAGCGATAGCATCAACAGAGATTATTGCTGGGTTTGCTGTGATTTGTTTCAGACATTTTGATGGAAGATTACGCATGATTACAGGAAGTGGCATTTGAATGTGAGGGAAGAAGAAAAACAGCCTCCTCACACTGCTGAATTCACAGCCTGTGTTAGTCAGTTCCAGTTACACTTCCACATGTGTAGGCAGATATCACACACACACACACAAACGCACACTCACAGACAAACAAGCTTACCACCACCTTTGTCAGCAGTATTGGCTAACTCCCCTCACCGCATCCCCCGCCCTCATGCTGTGTCTGCCTTAAACCACTGCAGCATGCTCCAAAGCTCTTTGGGGTGCTCAAGTAAATTCCTCTGTCAAAGCTTCAGGCCCCATAAAAATGCCCACTGTAAAACTGTGGATTGTTTATATGGTACTTAAGCATGTGCGGTAGAGACAGTCGCCCAAAGTCAAGCACTGCTGGATCATTTTGTGTTATTTGCGTGTTAAACCAGCATATTTAACAGGCATGACCTCTCCAGTACATTTAAGCTTAAATCGAGAGCTGTGTCTCATACCAATGAGCCACACATGAATACTTCAATATAGCTTGAAGATTGTGAAATATTTCCTTTGTTCCTGATTAAATGCCGCACAGTGGGAGTGTTAAATGGTTCAGTGAAAAGGTCAGAACATCATGCGATGCTTATTTTTCCTTTTTCAAATCTGCCTGCACTTCATTTAAAGTATTATTCCCACAACAAGCATGTCAGGAAGACTAGAAATAAGAATACATACTAGTACGATTTTGATTTTTGAAGTGATGTTCACAAGGCATACAAGTGTGACCGCTTGAGCTAAAAAATCAAACGTCCTTTTTCCTGATTCGCTCGTTGGCCACATTTTGAGATGTTTATTTTTCTTGTAAATACTCAAGAGCGTTTTTGCTCACGGGTGGTCAGATAAACCAACTGATGCGTATCCTATATCAATGTGTTTATGTTTACAGTATGCCTTTGATGTCTGTGTGTTTGGTGTGTGGGTGGGGTTAATGTTTGCACTGTAAGTTAAAGCCGACAGTAGTGTGGAGCAAAAAGCACGTCCTGTATCTTTACTTGCGGCATCTAGACATGGCGATTGGAAATAGCAGGCAGGGTACCAACAGACAGGGTTGCATAAATTTCAACACGGACCTCGAGCCTTCGCTGAGATCTCTGCAGCAATTATAACAGGAGGGAGGGCCCCTGTTTCGTTTTATGTTGCCGCAGCAAGGGCTTGGAGAGCACCCACTGTCTCCTGGCATGCCGCTCCTCATCAGTGCTGCAATAAATCAATTTTCATCCTCGCCACACCCTCTCCACCTCCTGCTCCTTTTCCTCTCCACTTCTGTACTCCCACATGGCATCCTTCTCCTCAGCCCTCTTCCATTCGCTGCAATGGCTCTTAGCGCTGAATAGGGGGCAGGGGGAGGCTGAAGTCAACTCGACCCTCCTCCTCCTCCTTTCCCACATCGGTCACTTGACTCGAATGAAGTTGGTGGGTGTTTTTCGCCAAGGTCTGAAATGCCACTTGGCTCGACTTGAAGCCGACACATGCACGCCGTCTTCATGAATACCAGCACATGTTCCAGCAGCCTCTTATTTTCTGTACAATAAGCACGCAGTGATATCATCCAAGTCTGCAGAACCCTTTTGACACAGAACCAAAATGAAAAAAAAAAAAATAATTAAAGTGGTCCGACATGAAACCAGGTGAGAGCTAGCCTTAAAATTGTGTCTGTCAAGTGGAGGCCCTGCAGAGCTTCGAAAAGAGAGAGGAAACAGCAATCCAGGTCCTCCTTTTTAAATGTCAGCTGAGCTCTCGCCTCAGGACAGGTGCTGAAGGAGAGCCGTTCTCGGTGGCCTCTGTGTGTGAATGGCTCTTGGTCAGCTTTGATCTCATCACCATATTAACCTGAGGGCACTTCCTGATATTTGGAACAGACACACACAAGGGCACACGCTCCTCCTGAAGCCTCGTGTTGAAAGAGCTTCTGTTTGTCTCAGGAAACAAGAGCGGGCATTGTTTATGAGATCAATGGGCATACACGTTGTTATGATTTCACAGCAAAGATTTATTGTATGCATTGTTTCTAACATGAAAAGCTGCTTAATTTATCCATATTAGTGTTAAATACCTTCCTTTTGATAACTGTCAACATAGTAATACCCTTGTGCCGGCTTAAGATTTGCTAATGACTTGGGATGTCCCAATCCAATCTTAATGATCAGTGCTGGGCCGATCGGTTTATCTGACAATTCTTGGCAGGATGCAGCTAAAATATCTGCAGTGTGGAAATATTTAAAATCGGGAAACTAAAAAACTGTAACAACCACTTGTAATGTCTACAATGTAAGAGTCATTGCCAGGGAATGCAACTGATTGTTTTCCTTATCGATCAGTCTGCTTATTCTTTCAGTTTATTGATTGCTTAAGCCCTGTTCACACATGACTGGTATTACCTGGGGACCTTTAGTCATTTGTAATAATTACCGAGGTTGTCTGTGATGGTAATCCCATGGAAATCTGCCATGTCCATCATTTGTTAAGTAAAGATTCCACTGCTAATTGGGGTTGAATTGAATTGGGGTGGAAGAAGTACAGCCACAACGCATCTGTTACTTGATCTATTGTAAATGAGCTGCAGATGTCGATTTAAGCTTCTAACTATGAGTGGGCAAAACAAACAATTAAACTATAGTACATCAAAACAAAGTGATGGTACACGGAGCCTTCAGAATGAGATAAGTAGGCCTACATTTCTAGATTTTAGTCCATAAAATATCAAAGTATCAAGTTATGATGTCCATCACAGAAGCCAATATGTTTTTCCTGACCACAAATCCAAACCTGAAGGCAATGGTTTTACAATGTTAAACAGAGATAGCTTGATCTTCTGTTTATCAGCTAATTGATTATTAGACTGATGGTTTCAGCCGGATATAGTTTCATTATATCCATTTTCTTTATTGGTGAAATACTTTACTTCTTTTTTTACTGATATATTCAGATGATATTCAGAAAAAGGAATTTGGGTAACTGAATTTCCAATGTGAAGCTATATATGTAAGCTATGGTTTGAGGTTTATTTCAGCTTTATTTTCAATCAGACCTTTTAGACATTGACTGAATGCATACTGAATTCTATGCAGACTCAATTGTCCAGTGTCTCACCCTATATATAGAGCAGATATGCCTCTCCTTCTCTGTTCTTAAATGCGTTGGGAATGGTCCTTTAGGATATATAACTTTTATTTATGCTCTTATATATCCATAAAAAAGGCAAACTAGCGAATAAAATCCTTGCGAAGTACCTATTTGTTTTTGTTCCCTCACTACCAAGTGGCATAACAACAACAATGTCTCACTGGCAAATGGGGCTTTAGCTTTGATATAGTGGTGTGCTAACTTTCTCTTCCACCAATCCAGCTAATCTGAAGTGAAATACATCTGTCATATAAATCCTTACACATCTCTATGAATAAGAATCTGGCAGTGTTATCTCTCCAAGCTATTGGCAAGCACCTTTGCTAAACACTTACCAAGGAGTGATCACAAATCTTCTTTAACTGAGGTCCCTGCTAGATTGCTTTGCCGTTCTCACAACTGCCAGTCTCACAACTGCCAGTCTCACTACCTTTTTATAAACTACATCTTACTGAGCATGGTTACACTGCCTCTCTGAATTGCCTTGTCTACTTTCACCCCCTTCCTTTTAAAAATCTTCAAAAGGAAGTAGTCCCACTTTTCTTTTTTCTTTCTTTTTTTGAGCAAATCTCTTTTTGATGACAGCTGCCAGGAGAAAATCAGGCTCTAACAACAGGAGCAGAAGTGCAAACGCAAAGTTAGTCTAGAGATACTGAAACACGGCACATAGTCAAATCCATATTATATTTTAAGCGAGAGTGTGGGGCATACATTCATCCTGTACTCAAACAACCTGCCAAACAGCTCACCAAAAGAAATATCCCCACGGCCCATTTAGCACAACAAGGGCTATTTTGTAAACAGTAAACGGTGCCCACACTGCTGGTCTCTTTCTAAATTTCTTCCACTAATGTACTGGCTGTAAGGAAAGAAAACAAAATAACAGAACACCTGTGCACTATAATGAAATGTAACACTGCAGGAAGACCTTTGCTTTCTTCATGCAATGTATGTAGTCAGTGAGTTGGTTGTTAAACTGTCAAATAGTAACTACTTTCAGCCTTGACTCCTAGAAATTGCATTTATTTAGAACTGATTTTCAACAGCAATTACATTTTGAGGGAACCAGAATGCTGACTGAGTTTTCTATTAACATAATGGGGAAATATTTTTTATTAAAGCCTGGCAAGATGCTAAAATGTCGATACTGACTGTATCTATATAATGTTCAATGACAATGTATTTCATTTGTTTTCTGCCAAAAAAAAGACAGTCTTGCAAAACACTGTCCACTCATAGTGACTTGAGCATTATTCAGCTTTTTTATGTTTAGGCACCGACAGCACTCGGAGGGGTAAGGGAAAAATTGCGGTCTGTTTTAATAAAGGAGAAATCAGCAGTGACAAGATTTTTTAAAACTTATAATCAAAATCATAATCTTTCTCTAATCTTGACCAAAGAACTTTTGTGCCACAAAAGTACTTTGGGAAGTGCTGTGGGAATTGAAGGTCTCTAATTCTCTGTCTGCTGATGGGCAGGTTCGTTTGTTTTCTGCTTTTCAAAGCAAGATGACGCCTAGTTGCAATGCCAAACCCAACAGTACTGATGTGTGACATAAAATTAACAGAAAAAGATAATTAAATCCTTAATTGCCTTCGCTTGTACGGCAATTAATTATCAAATAAAATTTCATGATTGTGACAGCCCTACCATCCAGCACCCCAACCAGTACGCCCTTACTTTTTGCCGTACTATACAATATACTTTCTGACTCTGTTAGCATTGGTTAGCACTATATATTGTCAATGGACATAAAATGAGATGCAAAATCATCATACAGTGTGATTCTTGGGAATGCCAGGCAAGATGCTTTTAGTATTTAAAAAACATTATGTTCTATTTACCCCCTGCACTTCGGACTATGTGTTTTGTTGGTATAATACGAATATTATACGAATAAATCACTGTTGTGTCTGTGACAGGTGTTCATCATTCACACAGAGATATAGCTGCTAACTTCACTGACAGATTTGATTGCAACTTCATGTTAAAGTTATCAAAACACGTTAATAGATTATCATTTCTTGGCTCTGCCATTTTAAGTGTTTTTGTGCTACAATTTAAGGCCTGATATGATGAATAAAAAAACATAGTATGACATGATATATCACAGACATATTGTGTGATAGGATTTCCTTTGTCAGAACTATCTGCCGTGTACAATAAACCTGAACCAGTGCTGTGGTGGAGGCAGGGGTTGGGGACTGTCATAAAAGAGATAAATGTCCTTAGCCCTGTATTAGATGGCGAGGCCATATCAGACTACAGTTTAACCTGTTTGCCTGTGTGACATATTCAGCTTCTATCTTTGCCACAGGAGGCACTAACATTTTGACAGGAGTTGTTTGTCAGTCCCAACCTAATGAGATTGGATCTGTCCACTGGTTCACTTGCCCATCCGAGCAGCACTTTGGTAAAGAACTGTAAACGCTGGCCATTTGTTCTTAGATGGTTTGGGAGAGAAAAGATGAAAAGAATGGTGTTTTGTTTTGGACTGTTTGTACATGAGCCCTATTTTGTTTCCTTTGACATAAAGGATATACCTACTCTATCTGTGAACACAGTACAGTTAATATGGTTCTCAAAAAGCAGCCATTTTCCACCATTTACTGTCAGTCCACAATGTCATATTCATCTGGCAATATTTCAGTCTACCAGTATTTTATTCATACATTTTATCTTCCCATGAAATGACTAAACCACACACGACAATTAATTTATAAAGTAGGTAAGTAAATTCCACATGCATCGTCCTGGTGGTGGAAAGACTCACTTGCTCACTGATTATATTATGTGTATTACCTGTGGCTGAAAGTAGTCCTCAGCAAATACTGTATTTCCTTCTGTTTGAGTAAAGGTTGCTGGAAACTACTACGGCTCACTGTTTTATATTTGATGATTGATGTCATCGGTTGAAACAAATGGTCTGGGGGCCCCGAGTGCTGCGGACAGATTGAAGTCATAATATTGTGAGAAAGACCAACACATTGATTTTAGGCTTTTCATAGAATTTAAAGAAACATAAGAAACATAACATAATAAGAAATGTAATGCCAGCTCACTCACATGTTGTAAAAATAACACACATAACCACAAAGCATCAGCTTCACTGCCTTTTAGTATAGATTGTATGCGAAATCCAAAGGGGAATATAGTTTACACTGTAACTCTCAGTTCTTTTGCCTGAGCAGCAGAGGTCTGAAGAGATACAGATTCACTTGCACTGCCCACACCAAGGTACAGCAACTACGCACAACAGCAAGACAGCAAAACAAGTTGAGCTCACCCCCCAATGCTCCTTAACACTGTCAGGAACCCTGCAGGATTTATCAGATGTCATGCTGCTTTTTCACCATGTCCCACCGGCTCATGTGCAACGCCGAAATTCCTTTCCCTGACCATTAATCTCACTGTAAAGATGGTGAAAATGCTTTACCCTCTCTCCCCTCTCTTTCTATCTCTCTGTCCGTCTTCCTGTCTCATATATTCCTCCATGACCAGTGCCCTCCTTCTCCTCTTGCACTTTACAACCCTTTACACTGAGGACACTGGAGATAAAGTCTAAATATCTGACGCCATTTTTATTTTTCATCTTCCCCTGAGGGCTCTTTGTCAGCTTCTTATCAGAATGTCAGGCCTCTGCTTGAGTAAGTAAACAAACAAGCGGCAGCAGAAATGATGTATCAGAGAACTGCCACTGGTTGGGGATGAGCTGTCAGTCGCTCTGTTGAGCTAATGATTACTGTTGGGTGCTGTGGGAATTGAAGGTCTCTAATTCAGGCCACTTTTTTTTTTTTTTATTATGTTCATGCTATGTTCTCAGTCATGCATGTGCTGTTGGATTCCCAATGTCTAGATTCTTTATTCTGTGTCTGTTGGTAGGTTAGGTAAGCATGAACGACGGAGAAATATGAATTAAATTATATTAAATATAACTTATAACTAAGTGAGGGCTTCAGGAGATGATTATATTTTATCAGCAATTGATGTAATATGTGAATGTAAAATATAAATTCTGTGCCACGTTAATTTCTTTAGTTTTACAAAGGTTATTTTCACAGTCAACATCTCTGTCAGTCCAATTTTATGGTTTTGGACCACACAGACACTGGAGACTAAAAGAGTAAAATTTAGGCCAGACTTCTGGTTTTGGCTACATGTTACAAAAGACAACAGACTGGACACACTTGCTTTTTAATTAAATACCCAAGACCTTTATCTTTCTTGAACTAATGTTTTAGGTATAACAGGTAAAATGCAGTACTTTGTCAATATTTGTTGGATATGAACAATTTGGGACTTTACATGTATGTGTCTTATATTTTGTATGTAGAAACATTTCTGTATTATGTTGATAAAAACTTTGTGATCTCTGGCAACTGTATATACTCTTAGAGAAACGCAATTTCAAACAATAGTATGTTAATGAAGTTATTCTGGGCCAGGGTTGTAAACCAACACGCAAATATATTCTATTTATAATGATACAAAACAGAGCAAAGCTGGAAATCCTCACCTTAAAGAAGATGGATCCAGCAACTGTCTTTATTTTATTCATGTCTTAAATAAAAAGCGGTTGATCTCTTTTTGTCGTTTTACATTTGATTGTTACAGAACAAATTACACTTCAACTCAACCTAGCTTTACAAAAAAAAAAGAAATCTCATTTGATTTATTGTACACTTGAGAAATTTGTAGCATTAAATCAATCGTTTTGTCACTGTGACCTTAAGGCGGCATTAAGTCAGCCCCCATCAACTAATAACATCAGAAACTTATTGCATGACCAAGTCGTATACTGTATATCAGGTGTTTGAGTGGGCATTGGTCACTGGTAAATATATCATATAAACCAGACCTATAAAAACGTCCCTGCATGATATAAATGATGGAAGTCAGGTAAAAATGCCACAGTTTATCAACAGCCAGGACAGATGTTGTTAATCACAACATCTAGGCTGTTACAGTTGTTCACACAGAGTGACAGGTGAAAGTCACATGGATATACTCCGTTTTGTGTTATAGTTATGAATTCCTTATCATAAACCCTAGTATTGTTGAACTTTCCCAACATCTCCACGAAATGTTTCCTGTTTAATTGCAATGTCCTGATACTCAACCCAGACATTTCCACCAGCATGATTTGTCTCATTTAACAGATGTTGGCCATTAATAATAATCATCCAATTGGCTCCTGTAGGTTTTTACCTTTTCCTCCCCTTTGGCTCTGTGCTGTGTTGCCTCTTTCTGAGTCTCCCTACAACAAATAATAATCAGAAAGAAGCCAGCCATCCCATTAGCAGCAGAATGCTACTGATTTGTTAATGAATAACAGCAAGGATGAGTTATTTTGAGCCCTCTTCACAGTCAGTACAAATCCTTCACCTGTGAATATAAAACTGCACCATTTCAAAATGGCTCAGTCAGCGACAGTCCACTCTGTCACTGATGATGATGACTGATTGCCAATTTAATTGTTTTTGCAAATCCTTTTCACTATTCTTCCTGCTGTTGTAGCATTAACAAAGAAAGAAGAATAATGTTTCTAAGCAAGACTGGTGTGACATCTAGCCTTGTATTACACAAATCTAAACTTTTATTACTGTCTCCATGATACTGAGCTGATACGAGATATAAGCCAGAGGAAAAGGTGCCTGATATATCTAAATAGAGGAGGCTTTGAAAATGTGTGCTTTCAGGCTTGTAGTCATTTTTTGTTGTTGTTGTTGTTGTTGTTCTGGACCACAGATTTTCAAACTGTGAAGTGCATCTCCCCAAGCGTTTGCCGAAGGATTCAAGGGGAGGTGCAGAAAGAGAGAGGTGAGACAAAGGTATTGCATGAGGTGTAAAGGACAGGTGCATTTTAGTGTTGTAAAAAATTTTTGGGCTGTGCTACAACCCTGGTTTTACTTTATTTTGAACTTGGGCGCATACTAATGCCTTGGCTGGCTCCAGGCAGCATCCACCGAAGAAAATGATAGGCCTTTCCACCCAATGAAGTCTTAAACTTGGCCATGACGGTCTGTGATTGGCCCCCTGGCCTACATCACTGCTCCTGCACAGCAGTATGTACCATCACAGACTGTACAGCCTTTGCTGGTACCCACAATTCAGCCCCTAAACAGCTGTCAATGAGGCCTGATAGTACAAACTCCAGTTAACTCTTTACTTAATGAACTTGAACTCAAGTTCGTTCTAATGCTTTACAGTATGTATACTCCTAACCCTTACTGACACAAATATCTGGATCGCTGGATAAATCTGCAGGCCCAAAGGTAATGCATCCTCTGCTCATTAACATCTGTCATTGACTGGACAGAATTAACATGGCCAGGCCTCTGAAAATAATATAACAAGGTAATAAAAATACCTATATGGCTCACTCTTTGTCATGCTGCTAACAATAAAAAATACGGCAGATCATGGCAATTAGCATCTGACAGCGTTCGTAACTGAATGAGCCACCAAAGACTCATATCAAGGCCATAAAACCTCATAAAGGTGTGTGAGGTGGCTCAAGAGTCTGCAGCACACACAACCTCTACCATGATGCCTTGTACCACTGCCCAGGCAGGAAGTTGCCACACTCCTCTCATGACACTTGACCTGTGACAGAGTAAGGCAAGGTGATGACCTCCACTATTTAGTTTGACAGATGTTCATTGTCTAGCATCTATAACAAACTAGCAGAGTGTCGTAATGCCTTGGTGAACTCCACATAGATGGAGAGAGCACAAACCACACACAAACATATAACCTCCTGTCCTCCCGCGATTGAAAAGGATGAGGGCAAAATGCAGGGACATCAGTGACAATAAACTTAAACCCAGCTGTAATAACCTTAGTTTGAAACGGTGTTCTGGCTTGGGTGCAGAGTTGCCCTCACATTATTGTGGGAATTTGAACCCTAACAAGGCAACAAGTCTTCAGTGATAAAACATGTAGTCCCATTTCTTGGAGAGGCTTAAATGGGGGCACTGGCAGAGCATCCAGAACTGTAACCTAATTCCATGAAGGACTTAGAGTAATTAGGAGCAATTAGGTTAGAGTGTGAATGAGGCAAGAACATGGCTACCTGGTGTTTTCCCATCTATGCCAACATGGCTGAGATGGTGACCAAGTATACTGTGAGTGTAGAGGGTGAGAGATCCTTTTGTTCCAGGCTGTGAATGGTGCACAGAATAACACTGATTCGGGACTGAAGTGGATCATTACACCGTTCAGCTCATCGACACTGAAATACTTTCTACTTGTGTCCTAGTGGAGGGTGCTCTGGCATTTTGGGTTACCTCTACAACCGCGGGTGGTAAACTTTCACCCAACAAATCAGCTTTAATTTTATAGGAGCTGGATGGAAGATTTCCCCCTCACCTGTGCTCGCAGATTGGCATGCCATGGCTTTCCTGACAAAAGAGACTCCTGCTGCTGCTCAAACGTATGGGTTATTGAATCAACAACAGCACTGAACAAGTCTGGTCTTGACAAGTATGTTGAGTAGTCGTAGGTCTAATCTTTCTCCAACATCTGCATCAGATTCAGCCATAAATGCCTTTGAATCATGACCAAAAAACACATCACATACCCTGTATTTTGGGCTGCCCTCTTTGCCATAGTAAGGCAGAAATATGTTGCCCTCCATAACTCCACATAAGTCTCCGGGGTTAAATTTTCCTTCAGCTCATGGAGGAGGTTAACCTGGTAGGCTTGCAGCAGATATGTCATTCAGCAGTGCAACAGCCTGGGCTGCAGCTTTGTATGACTTGTCGTCTGCAAGGCTTCAGTGGAACCAAGGGCTTCTCCATTGTGAGGGAGGGTCACAGATATGTG
>JBCAUF010000134.1:12999295-13015206 GCA_038406115.1 Haemulon aurolineatum
ATCTCTCCCTCTAAAAAGATCTTAACAGTTACACATTGTTATAAAAGAAACACTCTTACGGTTTGCTACAAAAGAAAAAAAAAGGAACCAGGGAAATAACTGAAATAGGGTGAACAATAAAAATATTGATGTTGATAAATACAATTTTCCATATCTTATTGATACTGTATAAAGATTTGATAACATAAAATGTAAAAAAAAAAAAAATCATCTTTCTTCTGGTACCATGTGTGCAACATTAATGTCCTCTGCCAGCCACATGGTTGTTCAAGAGATGATCAGCACTACCTGTGGTTGTTATGCTAACAAACGTTTTACATTTGTGCAACAATTTTGTCACCTGTGCCACAAAACTTTCAAACTCTGTAGCAGCAGTGCTGTGTGAAATAAAAATTATTGTACATCCGTGCATCTGAAGGTAAGATACTGAGCCAGTACACAGTGTTTTCTACTACTCTTTCATGTACACTATCACATCTTCTAAAATAGTGCTATAATCAACTTCCATCTTGAGGAATGACTTCGTGATACCGGGTAGTGTTTCAGGAACTACTCTTTTCTGTTCTGTTTCAGTGGAAAATCTGTATCAGAACAGTCACAGAAAATCTTCCAATGTCTACATTCTGTTATTATATAAAGCTGTGCTATATTTGTGCTGTCCCTATTCCCTCTGGCTGTGCCCCTTGCATCTTGTCCTGCACTGGACTCTACCAGTGGTGTTCTGCCCACTGTCTCTCACACTGACAAGACAAATGATTTGACCCAGATCAGAGCAACCTGTAGATAAATAACTAAATAACTACAAAAGAGACATTGTATTTATTTATTGTGCATAATGATATGCTTATTTATTTGTGTTTTGAGTAAATGGAATATTTAGCAAAACCTTAAAAATCACAAAGTTGATATTGTTCGAAATGTATCCACAATGTCACTTTAGTGAGAGTTTTTAAGCAAAAGTAAACTTGACATAATAAAGTACACATGGTATAACAATCAAACTACTTTCTCACTCGTTTTGCCATCTTACAGTAATGTCCCTTTTTGTGGTGACAGTACTGATATGCTGCTACTCGTATGTTTTCCCTGATATAGATTATTTCTTTGTGCCATTGACCTCCATAGAGCCATACTACTGTAGGTGACATATACCTTTATTACAAATTAAAAGGGCATTGTACTCTATTTTGTGTTTGTATCACAGTCATTTTCCTGCTGTCTGTCAACTCACAGCTGAAATTAATTTCCAACGAGTGTGCTCCCACTTTGAGTCCACACAGACCACTCCCGTTTAATTCCACATAGAATGAAAAACAAAAACATATTTGTTCTGTGCAAACAAGCGTAAATTACCAGTGAAATCAGGCTGACATTGTATGCCGCAGAGGGCATGATACAAATGGTTTTAAGCGCTACTGTAGAAATAACTGAATATTCCTAAAGTCGTGTGCAACAAAGCCAGGCAGCTATTAAGCTAAATGTGGTGTAACACAAAATGAGCACTGTGGTTAGCCTGCAGCAACATTCGAGTTAGACCACTCAGAGATTTTTCCATTAGAGTGCAACAGTACCCATCTGCCCATCAGGTGGTCAGATTCATGAAGCTACCTTTTCTAATCAGCACCAGCCCACAGTGGCTTCTCTAAAGAGAACTGAAGGCAATTAGCTTAAAAAGCATTACTTGACATTTAACTCTGCACTCCCCAACCCTTTCCATGAGCCAGTGAATTGCTGACATTTGAGGCAGACTCAGGTGGCTGAAGACTGTAATTTTACTCCGACTGAGCTTACATCAAGGGCCCAAACCTAGGGTGCCAACTCATGCTACACTTGCTACAGAGCGAGTGATGTGAGAGGTCAGAGGTCAGATTGACTCCACATGGAGACCAAATGCAATTACTGGACTGAACTGAGTTAAAAGTCCAACCATCAAAATAAATGAGACAATGCACTTACATTACAAAAGTGCACAGCCCTCATGTACGGCTCTTTTCCATACACTGGGGATGGGTAGCTGTTATAATATGCATTTTGGCTGTGCCCTCCCAGATGAGGATACCCACACTGACTTGGAAGATTATGGTCCTTTTGGGGAGCAGAGCCAAATTTTGTCCAGCTCAACTGAGATGTGTCATCATAGTAAAATATTTCATTAGCCTTGTTTGCATTGTATGTTTCTGCAAAACCATGGAAAATGTAATATTTGAATATGACTTATGTAATAGAAAAAATTATAAATATTTTGTTTAAGGTTTGGCGCTCATTGTTTGGTTTGGTTGGGTTACATTTGGGCACAAAAATAACTTGGTTGGGGTTTGGCATCATGTTAAATAAATACCTGGTGTTGGCACTACAAACACACCGGGAAATGTCTTACTGTGTCTATATATGTATAATATCTGCCCCAAATCCTGTGACAAAAGTCCCCATATGTCACTAGAAACATCAGCTTTAGTCTCCACAAACGTACCACTAACCCTAACACACAAACACAAAAGTCTTGTGCAAAACACCCACTTGTTGGCTGATCTTGAAGTAGGGGTCATCTGTACTTCCTGTAATGGCACCATCGACCCCTCCTATCTTTTGATGTGACATTCAACTAATACAGTCAATCTCAACTACATCTAAACAAGATGCGGATGCTTTAAGAGGTTGATCTACCGATGTTTAATCTAACTCCACTGTGCACACACATTCTTAGCAGTTTGTATTGGCCAACTGAGTGACTGGCGGTATCAAAGTGAATGAATCAGTTATAAAGTATGCATGATTATGCATCAAATTTGATTCATTTCCAGTTAACGTTAGTTATGTAATGCATCTTAGTGTAAATACCCTTACATAAAATTAAGCAGGAATGACTTTCCATAGGCATGGAACTAATTGCATGAGCTATAAGGGACAACTATCAGGAAGAGTGCTTATAAAATCATCTCTCAGGGCCGACAAGTGACCACCTTTCATGCTCATATGCATAATTGTCATACCGTTTTTGATTCATTACGACTAAGGAAAAAATCTACAATGTACAGAACCAGTAACAAGAGCCATGCCTCAGTGTCTTCAAATAGACTTTGTTTCACTTCTGATCATTAGGAAGTCTGTGATTAACAGAGGTCAAGAGCATAACCGTGACCTTTCTCTGTGAGGTTTCTGCTTTCAAACTTTAGTGAAGATGAAATAACACTAACTCTTTTTCACAGCTAATTATGAAATGGAAATAATGGATGATTACTTCCAAAAATTCAGAGTTAGGTTTTATTCTTGAGGTGTTATCAGACAGCTATGACTACTTACTTTATAGTTAAAGCAATTTAGCAATGATTAATGTATATTGAGATATATATATCTAAAATTGATAAAAATAAGAAATACACTGCGTGATTATCTAGTTAAAAACAATGAAGATGTGATGTACCTGTATGTTGGGTTAAAAAATAAAATCATTCTCATTTTCATTTTTTAGAAAGATTTTTCTCTTTAACCATTTGCCTACCATGGATAATATGAATTCAGATGTCTATTGTGTCATTTCCACTCAGTCCTGTGTGGCTGTAAATCCCTATGTTTAATGCAGAAACTATAGTTTGAAATTAGATATATTTACATGGTTTATACTTCTGGTTTATTGTTATTATATATTATATTTGACTGAACTGCACGCTGTATAAATACTGAGTGTAGGTTTTAGATAACAGTGCAGGTGTTAGTCATAGTTCATTTTAAGGGAATGTACATAGACTTGTAAAAAAAAAAACAAAAAAAAAAACACTGCCTTGCTAATGGTACAATACAAGGGAAAGATGCAAGTGAGAAAACCATGGATGTATTTAAAAGAACTGGGATGCACCAATGGAGACAGCCCACTTGTCTTCATGTGGCCTAAGGAACTTTGGTCACATTTTCACATTTAGTCAAATGGGAGATAATGAGATGGGTTACAATTCACTGACATTGTATTCTTTGTATTCTAACATCATAACCCTATTATTAGTATGATATTACATTATTATATAATCCACTGTTATGTTTGCAGAAACACACTGCAGTAGTAGTCTGCATTCCAGGACACCTCTTAACTTTAGTGCTTACTTTTTCATAAATATTAAATTTATTCTGGAGACAGGTAAAGTAAACAAAATCTCACACCCAGGCTGGGTCCTCTCTGACCTTGGCTGTTTTTGTTTTTACTTTCAGACTCAAACAGCTATAATCCAAGTATATTTGTCTGCTGTCCAGTTTTGAATGTTCATTTTTCATGCTGAAACTTTTTTTTAACTCCGACCAAAAGATCTGCTTTGTGGTTCACTCATGTTAACGTGTGTCATGAAACTCTACAGACTCTTTCTTTATGTGGAAGGAGGAAAATATATATTGCATCTGGGAGGTAATCTTAATCATAAACTTGACAATTCAGTCTTGACCTTGCAAAGGCAAGTTCTCAGCACATCTCAGTAGTCTCATCCATATCAGAGTTTGCTCAGTTATTATGGAAGTACTGCAGATGTTCAAACTTTTCATTGTTAGGCATCTTCTTGGACTTCTCATTTTCATTGGTTTAAATCAGATTTTGTACATTCTAATCTGAATTTAGCTAAATGTTGGAGAATGCCAGCTGGGCTATTATTAAACTGCTATGCAGCGGGTAAATATTTCTAAGTCATTTGCTACTATTGCTACTAACTTTTCTATACACAAAGCAAAATCCAGGAAGTCTTAGTTCGGAACAAATGGTACAGACAGAAATGAAAAAAAAAACAAGCAAGCAAACATGAATTTGCTTTCCGGTGTGCAAGCAAACAAATAGTCCTACACATATCAACTTAGGTCTTACTCATATCAACTCTTAGGTCTTACTTTGTGACACATACAAATATCTAAATTTATACAATGTTATAACAGAAAAAATAATTTACAGCTGGCCAATGTCTTGAATCACAACAGTTCTATTAACTTGTATGAATATGTTTGAGAAAGGCACATTTACATTTGCAGGACTGTCAAGACTCAACATTAGTATTGGTTGTTTTACACTTTCAACAGCCTATATCTTTCTGACAAGTGAATTCCTGCACAAATGCAAAAAGACAAAAATAAGATTCCAAGTATAGTTAGATACATGGACAAACTGTGCAAAAATTACAAAATAACTGCACCGCTTGCAAGACAGTACAAATAATTTGCTTTATTTTGCAAATATGTTAAATCTGCATGTTTATTATGTTCACAACAAGAATGTACATAATATTGCCTTGAACTCAATGCTCATGTAAGCATGGGTTAGTGGTTAATGCTAACATACTGATGTTTGCCATTGTCACCATCTAAGTTCAAAATTTTACATGTTTAACATTCACTAATTAGCACGAAACGCAACTTTACACAAGCACCAGTACAGCTGAGACAAATGTGAAAGATGTTTGTATTAAATCAGAAACCAATATCCAGGACAAATCATCATTTTTGATGTGATTATGAAGTTAGATGAAAAGTAAGCGAATCACTCAAGTGATTACAATTCAGTCTTGATGGAGACATGATTGCATGATTGTGTGCACCAAATTTCACAGCAATCTATATTTGTGGTGGGCTGACTGACATTTCTCTGCAAACCAACATTACATTTGCTAAAACATTATTAGTAATTTGCTAATGCAGATCAGTTCAGTGATTTTTTAGGAGACAGGGTGGCTATCTTCCTGTCTCATAGTATCATTTAGCATGTTTTCAAACATTAAGGCTTTCATGTCATGAGTGAAGGCTAATTACGCCTCTCCTCCATGTTGTGTTTTGCTTTGATTTTACAGGGAACATTTGATTGTCTGACCTGTAAAGTATGCAGTGAACCAGGAGATGTGCGGTGCATTGTGTCCTATAATTAGTGGTTCTTTTGCATGTTAAAGTGAATAGAGATCCCAGTCGGCCAGGAGACAGCCAATTAACTTTCTCCTCTTTCTCTTTCTGTTACGGCATACTCAGCTTCTGAGGGAATAATTTACCCCGTCTTTCTCCTGATATGAAAACAGTCAAGTGTGTCTAACACTATCATTTACCCTGCTATATTCTATCCATTTTTGTGCACTGTCATGTCAAATCACAGGCAAAAAACAAGCTTTGTATTCTGTTTGAGGAGCAAGTAATAGAAGTTGCTATGGTGATTATAGATTTGAACAGGAACTATTTTTAGCTCCTGTTTTCTTCATTGTGGGCATATACAATATAATGTTAAATAAAACCATTCGATTTGGTTCTGAAGACTTTATAAAGGAATTTACCCTAATGCTATGTACTTAACACACACATATATATATATATATATATATATATATGTATGTAAACAAAGTAGACAGTAAATGAGAGAAAAGAAATAGTGATTAACAAACCATGGCCTCAAACATCCAATTAGAGCAATGCAATTAATGTCATTAAGCAGCAAAACACTCGGTGCCAATGCTTCTTGAAGGAATGTTCAATTAAATGCTTTCAAGATTCCACAAGGCAACAATAAATGGGGCATCAGACAAAAATGTCACCCTTTGTAGCACTATACTATGTCCCCTTAACTTGAAATGTCACTGTGGCTCCTCATTTTGCCAAAATCCGATCAGTAACATCTCAGTTTACACACATGACATGTGATAAAGGAATTGTGTGGGTCTCACTGTCCCACTGTCAGGTATATTTTTGGGGGCTTTTTTTGCCTTTAATGGATAGGGCAGGTGTAGTGAGACAGGAGAGGGGGTAGTGACATGCAGGAAAGGACTGACTGATGTGGGACTTGAACGGGAGTTGCCTGCACTGAGGACTGTAGCCTCTACTCATGGGGCGCCTGCACAAACTGCTACACCACCGAGCGCCCCAAGTCCCACTGTCATTTTGTAAATGTCGCATATTGTAGTAGGGAGATGTATTACTCTTCCTAGTTTTGTAAAAATCAGCGGTAATCACACATAATGGGCCGTGAACAAGCAAACAGGAGAACTGAGTCATAGCCACCTAATTCCAGTGTGGCAGGGAAAGATGTTGTTTGTTCATATTGCTTAGCAATAATATCTTTATGATAATGTACAATTTACAATATTTCCAGCAAATAGTGCATTTGTGATTCAAATGAAGCCCTAGTGTAAGTTAAGACAGGAACACTACCTCTCTAAATGCTTTGGATATCATTCATTTCTCATTCATCCTGCCTTTCACTTCTCTCACACATGTTCCCTTTGATCCCTTTTGTGGTTTTGAAATTGTGATTACCTCCTATTAACTGTGATATTAACCGAATCACAGACCCGATTCTACACAGAGAAGATCAGAAAAAACATATAGTTCCTTATTGTAAAAAGAAAGAAGAAAAAGGAGAAAAAGTTAGTAACTCAGCCTTCATTTAGTAAGGTTTTACTGATGCAGGTTACCACTGACTGTACAGTGCAGAAAGAAGTTTATAACAAGGCTGCAGAATTCTGTCTCAAGATCAACTCTCAGAGCAACATTGCGTAAAACAGTGGTTTGCAGGCTGGGCTAGTCAAGATTGCTGAGTGACAACAGAGGTGACGGGAACCTTTTGAAAAGGAATAGGCCTAGTCGAGTTTGAATCACTCTGCCTCATCCCTTCAACCTTCAACCTCTCTGTCTGCATTAAAGATGACTGGTAAATTCTTCTCACATGCAAGTTCATGAAAGGTTCCTGGATGAGTCGCTCAAAGAATCCACACACAGATATCAGCACAGAACTTAATGCCATACAGAACAGCTGGAACTTAATCAGTGAATAGAAAAGGTGATATTATAAAATGGAAATAGGTAATTCATTTTCTTTTACACTACCCCACCATTCACTCAGCTTGACTGCTAAATGCTTACTCATTTATGTAGTTGACGCTCTGTTGGTCTTTTTCAAGGGCATAAACCCAGAGAATACAGAGTAGTGCATCTTTATTAAGGAAATACAAAGAGTACACACAAATAGGCACATTGCATTATCTGCCAAGAGTTTCATTTTGTATTTTGTAAAAGCTCACTGACTTCATGGAAATTAGTCACAGCTGACTAAACTTAAGTTGTCTTCAAAGCCGTAGAAATTGGATGGTCACCAACCATAATTTCACTTAACATATTTTTGTAGATTTACATATATTTAAGTTTTTAACATTATACGTGTAGAGTGTTTTGGGTAAGATCCATTAATCACATGCAAATTAAAATTCTCTAGAGTCACTCCATCTGTTATGCAGATTGAATATACCGTTTATGAGGTAAGCAATGAGTCACTGCAACTGTTCAAGTATGTCCAGATGCTGCTGTTTTGTACCTTTTTTAGCACAAGTGGCTTTACTCATCAAGTACATCTACAATGCCCTTTTGACCTGCCTGTCTGCTTGGCTGAATCTATTTCTTCTGTCTGAGGTTGTGCAGCATCCATTCAGCCTTTTCACTTAGTACCAATGATTTTCTTCTTTTGCAGCAAGAAAGGAGAGCTGTGCGTACATGTGACTCACTTCTGTCAGGAGTCCAGTATTCATTTTGTGACAGAGGAGGTGAGATATTTTTATAGGGACAAAGCTCACCTGCAGCGCCTTTCCCTCACTTCACTAAAGTGCTTCATCCTAGCATTTCCCAACCTCCTGCCAGCAATTTTTATCCACAGAGGGAAGCCTCGTGGACACAAGGCCTGGTTGTATCTGCAACTCACCATTTATCTGTCTCTTAGATAAAATATCTGTCAGTGATGGTTTTATCTTATATACTGCTATGTGGGCATTCAGATGAGAAGTGCATCACTGTTAATATCAAATAGATGTTTGATCAGACAAGTGTTACATCTTACTTTGTATTTACACATTTCAGTCATAAAAAGCTCTCCAGCATATCACCCCTCCTTTGACTAGACTATAATGCCATGCATATCATCTGCATGGTCTCCCACGCACAATCTTACAACCAATGAATTTTTGGAAACAGCCCTGTCAGTTATCAGCAGCAGCATTTGCAATGACTGAAAACATTAATTTCCCCTCTAAAAATTCCTCCCACAAGATGCTTAAAATATTCCCTTTGACCCAGAGGACACTTTTTACATGTAGTACTTTTTATTTTGTTGGCAGTAAAAAGAAAGTGCTAATATGAAATATCTTCCATTATTCCAGCAAAATTGACATGGCATGCAGCAGAAAAACAGTATACTTAACAATTACACTGGACTGTCCTGACTGTCCAGTGGTCCTGAGGGTAATTCATGTCTTGGAATTGCTTGAACCTTCGTTAAAACAAGTCAAAATGCAGTTCAGTGAAAGACACTGACATCTCTCACGCCAGTGGCACATATTTGACAGGTTTCAAATAAGGCTTAATCGAAATTAAAATGTCACTCTCACAATGCCCATGTGGATTCTTTTACCATTTAACATATTGTAATTCACGCAGGCAATTCTTCACTGTAGAGGGAGAGACAATTTCAGACGATTACTGCAAACGTCAAGGCAGTCCTGAGCTAAATGACATTCAGTCACCTGATCACAACTAACAATAAGCATAGCCTGCCAATTGACAAATGGCTGCAAAGTAAAAACATACAGATGGCATCTCTTATAGTAATGGGCATATAGAGTTTTGGTACATGCTTCTGTGGCTTCATTATTGCTGTTTGCTACTGTAGCAGATCGAAACCTGAGAGTTAACTAGGGATGAAGAAACTAAATGCCCTGTCAATTAAACAAAAAAAAATTCACGAGTTTTTCACAATCCGAAAAATATTACATGTTTTGTATGAGTCATTTGAAATTGTCAGCCAGATGTGGCACCAGCAGCCTTTTTTCAAAATAACAATTATCATATTAACCGACTAATAATTCTGGTGCCAACTAGTGAGGTTAGCGCCCTTTAATTGCAGAGTTGACTAATTGTGCACATCCCCATTGTTAATAGCACAGCAAGGTGCTCACTCTAAAAATGCCCGAGTCATGCTGTTGAGTTTATTTAAGTTATATTGTGATTTGATTGATTGGCAGACTATTTGGAATAAACCGGTGTCAAACTAGCTAATGCTACCTTTCAAAACTTCACAGAAAAGCTTATTTGAATAAATGAATGCAACTTTAGCATAATCTATTCAAATTGCGCCATGAATTAATCCCACGCACGCTGCTTGACGTAAATTGGGCACAGAGGTGAAAGAAAATCTGAGGCTCGTACTGTTAATGCAGATGATGACTCATTTGAATAATCTGTGCAATAAAACCTTCACTCTGCCCTTGGTGGAAGTATCTCCATTCATACTCTGTGCGTCTTTCAGGCTCATGGTAGATGAAATGTATCTGTCATTTTGCGTAATTATAGTGGCATCCCTCTAAGCCAATAATGTTCTGTAATCTTAGTGATGATGCCTACCAGAGCATATCCTCGCTCTGTTTTTACCTCACTGTTTAGCATCTCAAGGTGACAAATGATTGAGTTCAGCTTTAGTCCTTGGTGACTAATAACTTACCGTTACTGCATCAACCTGCCTACACCCATCTGTGTGTTTCTGTAAATGTGTGTCTCGAACGCACATACACACACACGCACACAGCACACTGCTGCAACTCCCTTGTTAATAATTTGCACATCTCATAAGTATTTTTCCTCATCAGATTCTTTATTCCATTTATTTACTGTTTTCCTGTCATGGTCTGACAACCACAAGCTGTCATGAACACCTTGTTATCTTGTTGCATGGTGAAGTTTATGAGCCCAAAATACAATAAAATTTAAACCGTACATACAGTTATGGATGTAGTGAATAAATCTGTTCTACATTTTTGAATATTTTTATGCTTATATGTTGTGCAAGATGTTTTGGTTTTATGTTAGTATGTATTATTCCGTTTGGCCCAACCAATTTACAATGATATAAAAGCAGCAAATCCTCACGTTTAAGATGCTGCAACTATTGATTTTTTAAAATGCCTTAAACAACAATTATCAGAATACTTGCTAATTATTGATTTACACTTATTTCCAGACCTCAGAGAGCAGTTTTCACTAGAACAATTTTCGACAAAACCTCAATTGTTGAGAAAATCTTCAGGGGAATATTTCAAAATTTGCTTCAATACAACTTGGGATGTAATGGTATGAATATTTTACACCACGGTTATTGTGATCAGAATTATCATTCTTATCAGTATACTACAATATTTTTGAAATGTTGAAAAAAACAATTATACATAGATGAACTTAAGTAATTTCATCAAGACTTTATATTTAAACAATGGATTTATGAAAAAATAGTTTCACAGCCAAAACTTTATCAAAACAGCCTGATCCGTACAACAATTTTATATGCCTCAGTGTAAGAACAATAAATCTTTATACAGTTGTTCTGTCCTCATTCAGTGTCACTGGCTTTAAACAATTTAAAGTTCATCATAGTTCCCTGCTAATTGTTTGTCAACATTATTACTATTATTAATGCACTAATCGCTGTAATGTTTGTTAATGTCGCAAACAAACAGATTGTCGGTCACCTGTTAAATTCCTGCATAATAATTCAGATATTGTATGTTTAATTTCAGTAATGAATTCTCTCAGGCTTAAAGAAATACATAAACCTTTTGGGGCAAAAGCTTTTGGACGTAATTAATGCCGATAAGACAGAGCAGTTTCACCTCTGTGCCCACTGTTAATTTAGATTACCACAGAGCTGGCTAATGTTTTAGCATTGCAAATACAGTATGCTTCGTGGACAGCGCACGCCTCAGCTCAAAGCACCACAATGCACTAAATGTAGAATACACAGCGTTGAAATCAGTGCTGAAATTGCTTTTCGAATGCAAAACCACTCCCCTGGCTTGAAAAATGTCACTGCACAAATGAATGTAGGATATGGAGGGGAATGCAAAAAGAGAGAGATGATTGTGGAGGAAAAAAAAAGAAGAAAAAAAAACAACAGTTTGTTTTGTTCTGCTCTGCAAAACAATACACAAAGTAATATGTGATAAAATTAAATATAGTATAAATAAGGATAAAAAAAGGATAAATAGTAACTCACAGCTATACATTTGTTTTGCAGCGGGTCACTGCAGTGAATATGCATATAGTTAAAGCATATTTGTTTACTCCATTCAAGAGAATGTGAACCTGCAGTCTATAGTTATAACCCTGTTCGTGTGTGTGTGTGTGTGTGCAGAGGGGTTTCTTGTTCTCGAAACCCTCACATCAGCATTCACCTACAAAGCGCTTATGTGGCAGAAACAGTGCCGTAAGCAACCCTCCAGAGTGACAGAAGGTGAATTAGAGAGTGATTAGAGGTGAATTCTAATTCACACTCCCGTGTGTCTGCCTGTCATTTGTAGGACAGGGCATTTGCAAACTAACGAGAGGAGTGTCAGACAGGTTGCAGCATAGACACACACAGCTCGACAACAGCCGTACAGCATACGCACACACACAAACACATGGTTACAGCATGTTCTTACGGACAAAATCACACACTGTGTAATAAATCTCACACACAGAGCTCTAGTGGCTGGTAGAGACTAGAAGGGAGAAGTGATTATTTCAATTGGCCATATGACTTTATGTGAAGGACTGGAGAGCTGAGGGACACTGGAGACAGAAGAAGAAATTCTGAAGTAAAGGCCATTGTCTTCCAGACAGTGTTTGACCTTTGTCTCTATGCTGCCAGGCATTACACAAACAGATGCATACAAATACAGCTCGGGTGCCAACAGTGTTCGGTTGCTGTATTTCCACTACTTTTGGCAGAAACGAGGAATCTAACTAATTAAATCCAAATCCAATAACACAATTAGAATTACTGAATGCATGATAGGAAAGGTGGGCTGTTGCTACGATGCAGCGCTTTGGGGCCTTCCACACAGCACTAATGTGGGCAGGAAATTTGTATGAAGGCAACGTAAACAGCAGAAGAATGAACATGACAAATAAACAGGGTTATTGTAATCAGGAGAAGGAGTCAGACCAGCCAAGATGAAATGAGGAGTTCAAAAAGAGGGGCTATTTCTGTCACATGAACATGGTTTGAATAGGCCTGTGAAAAGTCTGACATAGTTCAAAACAAACCTCAGATTCAGATATTAGTGTTTTCTAATTAACTTTCTATTGGTGCAGTCGTAGTTAATGTATTAACACAAATTCATTTTAACGGCATTCATTTTCTAAACTGATTAATGCACAAAACATTGTGTTCGACCCTTGTCCCAGCCCGTACTTTGGAAATAAGTAAGTGACACAGCAGTAATATTTAGGATAAGCAGAAATGGATCCTGCAAGGAAGATTGTTATACTGCAGTGGTCCATCTAAAAACAGTAACTGGTAGGAACCGTCCGTTAAGGGCCCCTGTCATGCACATTTCAATAAATACATAATAAAAACATGCTACAAATGAAAATGAAATAATTATTACACTTTACAATAAGCTTAAATCAAACTGAAATAAAAACGTACCACTATACACTGCATAACTCAAAGTAAAAAACTCAAATCAATTAAAATGTGTGATTATAATATACTAATATTAATACAGAAATTCACCTCTGTCTGTACAGGATTAGACAGCATCATAAGTATGACATATGTTTATTGTGTCTGAATGAGCTTTCCTGGCAAGTTTCTCGTTAAATCTAACCACACCACATTTTTCTTCTGTGCAAAAAGTTACCAGTCCAACAGGCCTTGTTAGCAATTCAATTGATATGCCTAACCATTCGATCTCAATCACTGCTTTGCAAGAACATAATTGATGGACATGTTTGTTTACATGTCAATTTTTCAATATTATTAATGACAACCACTGATGCATGTCTTTGGCCGGTAGAGCCTGGCATTACAAGGGCATTAGTGAGTAAGTGGGGGTAGGGCAGATGCAGGCCCTTGTAAAAGAAGGTGTGTTTAAATGCGTGATAGATTCTACGGTGGTAACTGTGTAGCTAATAACGCAACTAAAATTCATTATTTATTGGTGTCACCAATCATTGGCTCTATTAAGTGGGGATGGGTACTTACAACAGTGTGCACTCAAGTCTTTCCAGAAAGTAAAGAATTGCCATAGAGTGAGCTGGAACAAGCTCATGTCATTTATAATTGAAATGTTCCACTTAGCCAGTTTTAGGTTAGACTATTCAATCCAGAGCCTGTCAGTCACCAGTGTTATCTGCTTATCTGCCGATATTAGCTTGTCACAGATATGTCTTAAGTATACTGCATACTGTATGTAAATACTGCATGTACATCGTCAGACATTTCACTAAGTGTGCATGAAATGACATGTCTATGTGGTGCAGTGATTCTGACGAGAGCAGAGGAAGAAAAAAGTTGACATTATTGCTATAGAGGTTCGAAGTCCTCATAGGGAGGAGGTCAGAGTGGAAAGATAGGCCAAAAAAAACATTATACTTTAACACAGAAGACCACCATTTGCTTAATCAGAATCTTTCCCTAATCTTGTTGACGTTATAGCTAGGTGTTTTTTGTCCCTAAACCAAACCAGTGATTGTAGGTTTGGAATACACAGGCATCAGTCAGATCAGAAATTGCATCTTTGTGCTGTCGTAGAGGGCACATAGTTATCACGTGACATACACACATCACATGACATGCAAGTTAATTTATGTAAAAAACTTACATACTTTAACCCAAACGATGTTCTTTTTCCTAAACCTAACCAATTATTCTGTTGCCTAAACCTAAAGTACTGTCAATGGTGAAACATTTCCTGTGAAGATGATCGTTTATTTTGAAATCAAAGTATGCATGTAATGAGCAGAAATTGACTTGATTGATTGATATTGAATTTAAAAGGCAATATTGCCTTCAGGGACCAGTAGATGTGCAATGAAATGTCCATGTAGGTGTGGGTCGATAAAACTGAGAAAATAATTTGTTTTTGAGTGGATGAAAATGTACACGTAGATCCGGATGAACAAGAGCTGATCCGCAGGTCATTAGTGTCTAACAAGCAGAGTGTTAGTGCACTATGAACCTGCACATGTAGGCGCATCTAAATGATGTTCCCTTTAAATAAACATGAACATACTGTTCCATTAACTATAGACCTATTTTTTGTTGGTCAATGTTGCAATCCCTTTCTGCTGCCTAAAGATAGCACTGTGCTAGCAATGTGCCAACAATGTGCCTGATCACACCTCATTTTAAGATCAACACACCCATGGGCGCACAGATGGGTACAAGTGCATTTGCTACTTACATAATGTGGATGCTGGGTGAGAAAATGGCATTTGCATTTTCTAACTGTTAAATGCAAAACTTGTTACATTTCTAGATCAAATTTTATTTATAATCATTATTACACGGCTCCAATGAATGCTGCACTCTGATTGGTCAATCGCTGCGTTCTGCGGTCTGTTATTTCCCGTCGTCAAGTATAATGACCGTTGCTAGGGACACCACGCTGGTGGGAGTAACACAGGGGAGAGGAACTATGCAGGATTTTTGCCTTATGTTTAATTTTTGTTAATGTTTTTTACCTTAATTAAACATCTTTGGACTAATTATGATGTTAGATAAATTATTTGTAACTTGATACAGGGAGAGTGAAGCTCGTTTCCACATCGTGGCTGAAAAAATGCATGCTCAGAGCCTCTGATCAAGTGCCACAGCTCTCGTCTCGGTGGCATCACGAGTTTGCGACACAAACGTGACCCCCGTGTTTATGACCGATAAGATGACACAAATACGCACATCGTAACATGCCTATGATAATCTATTGATCCACTGATTGATTATCAAAGGCTTTGTTGAAAATAAATGTGCACGACCGGGAGGAAGGTTTGCAATGCAGTGGTGGAGTGACCAGACTTGCAGATGCCCTAAATGATGCAATTTATAAGTCGATAAAAGTCGTATTTTGATCAACATCAAGTTCCATACATCCTTTTGGGGTTTATTTGTCCCT
>JBCAUF010000134.1:13075719-13088306 GCA_038406115.1 Haemulon aurolineatum
TTTCAATAGGTCCCTCGTGAGTCGTTGACTCTCGGCTCGGGCCCTAATTACTTGTCTGTTGCAGTTAATGAACTAGCGGGGGGGTGGGGGGGGGGGATTAAAAGAAAATAAGTTAATGACTGAAAACATTGTTCTTAAAGCTGCTCGATTTCTTTTTTTTATTAACAATTACTAAAATTTAAATGAAAGGTGGTGACAAACTTAAGAGGCAATTATCACACATCTCTGCAGTTTTGATTCACTCTCACTGCTCTCATCAGCATTGCTACCAGATGTGGGCAAAAAGCATTTAAAAAGCAACAGTATGCAATTTGCCCTGTATCAAATGGCAGACAGACAAAGATGGCAACCAGTTGATAAATATAGTCGCACATTTAGCAACTAAAGAGCCACATATTTCCCTTAGGACTTGGTATAGAGATGCTGAAAGGAGACTAAATATTGGACTTACTGTATATTCATCAGATGGCCAGAAACATGAATAAATGCTAATGTTGCAATGTGTATGTGCTGGAAGCATAAATAAGCAAATGTTTTCAAACACACGAGGTATCTGGAGGACTAGGTGATATCACCTAGTCCTCCAGATACCCCACACATTTAACCTATCAACTTTTATTTAAGTTTTATTTAAGTTGGCAACTGCAGTTTTAAAAAAGCAATAATCTGAAAAACCACGTGCGCGGAGATAGGTGTGGCGGCGCAGCAGGGGGAGGCGTCATGGACTCAGCTCGGCGCAGTCGTAGATTCGTGCCCAAAAGCTCCGCCAAAGGTGCGCCGAAAGCTTGCCAGCTAGAACCTGGTCAGCTCTCGGCGCACCGGCTGACCGGGCAGCTCACAGGCAGCTTTCCACAATTTCGTGCACATTTTAATGCAATCAGCATGTACATTTATGTCTACATTGATTGTCCCGTCACAGATCAAAGGCGGTCATTGGACACTGATGTGACTGAATGAATTTGAATGAATGACAGCTGAAACCGTGATGCAAACTAACGAGTTCACGTCTCTCCTGGAAGAAGTTGGGTGTCTGACACTGCTGCCATCTCTTTGGTCAGCAGCGTCATGGTGAAATGACGAAGCTTGCAGTGCGCCTCGCCACAGCGCATTTAAAGGTGAGGAGAGGAGCTCATTTGATTGGTGAAGATCTGACTGGGCTGCGTTAAACCCACTCCATGCCTTCTCTCCTCCTTCCCTCCCTCTTGCACCGGTGGGACGGACGGAGGTGGGAAAGGGGCGTATTTGCGCCGGGGTGCCCCTGAAGCAAACTCGCGAAATACACCTGGACACACCCTGTGGCGGACCTCCGCCGCACCTAGACTGCGCTTGATCTACCAAACTAGAGCCCAAACACTCTAGTTGTAGTGCAGAGTGAGCCCTGCTCTGTTAGCACCGGGCAAATTCAATAAATTCAGAACATCATTTGTCAGATACAGTAGATTAGTTGCAGCAGTTGCAAAGCTGTAGCCTGGATAACTTGAGTTTTACTCCTGATACACAGGCCCTCTACCGAAGGGAAAAATGAGTCGTTGTCTCTTGTATTACAGTGTATTGCACCCCCAGTATCCAGTTTGTTTCATGTCACCAATTCTGTGAACATATTTATTTGCTCTCTGTAGTTTATAATAAGAACTAGACTGATTACTGCATGTGTGACGAACTGGCAGCATGCAGGCCTTCTTGAACACAGCTTGTTATCATAACACAGGGATGAAAATAGACCGTAGTTGAGTCCTTGGTTGCTGAATGTGATTTGCAATCACACTGAATACTGCTGGATTTCTCTCACAGTCGCTCTTTTTTAATTTTCTCTTTATAACTAATTGAACAAGTCAGTGTCTTTCAAGGTACACACCCAAAATTTCAGCTGTGTATGTATGCCTTGTTAATAATGATTTGTGGTTCACTGTTTGACAGCACATTGTAATTGTTACTATATAAGACAACTTGCATGTGCTGTGTGATGATCTATTTTCTTTTTGTGTAAAGAGGGTTTAAATGGCTGATCATTTGAATGAATTAAGATTTGTTTACCCTGTATCATTATCACACCTGTCAAAACAATTTGTGCCAGTGAGGAGGAGTTGATCATTTATTGCATATAATTACAATCCCAAATCCCCAAAAGGTGGCATGGTATGGAATATATCATTAAAAAATTGAAGTAGTGAGTTCTAAGTTTATTTTGACTTCTTTTTGATTGCGGACAACTAAAGGACAAGGCATTTCCCGAATGCTGCTTTTGTATGAAATCATGATTATAATAACCTGTTGACATCACTTATTTCAAATTACACCATTGTGTAAATATTTTACCTCATTCATAGCCCTAAACTGCCCCCTTCCGAACCTTCTTAGGATGAATGGCAGGAATAGATGTACATTTACAAAAAAGCGAAGTTGACCAGGCATACCATGAAACATCTTGTGTTCATCTGCAATAAAATACAAGTGAAGTGAATGTAAAAATTATTGCTTCTTTTTTTTTTATTTGCATATTCTATACCATTGCAACTTTTTCTGATGGTAGTTGTGACACTTATTAAAAGACCGCAAAAAACATACCTTCAGGTTTGTTTCCTCACAGACAGATGCAGTAATGTCTTGTGCAGTCAAACAGGCTTGAATGATATACTGTGTTTATAAACATCATAAATTCAGAATTGAGGGGAAGGCTATAGGTGTTTGATTAAGTGTGATGATTTGGCACCAACTCTATAAACCCAACTGGTCCCAGGAGAACATTAAAAAGGCTTACATAAAAAGAGGTCACTGGCGTAATCTGAAGAATTGACAGCTTTATTAAAACCAGGATGTAATAAGGCCAGGACTTGTCCATGCTAGATTTACTGCACAGTTTTAATAAGCAGCTTCCTGACTGCTGGACACTCTCTTTCTGACACAAATATGAATTACTTGGTCTTCAGTAAGGAGTTTCTTGTCTTCAGTAAGGTCAGCAAATATGGGAGCATTAATTTAGTTGCTTTGTTTCGTTTGGGATGGCATTTTCCAACCAAAAGTAGGGCATACTCTTATAATCGCAGACTTGGAAGTTCCATGGGTTTTTATCTGTGGTTCTTGAACCTGCAATGACAAAAACAAAATGAAAATAATAATAATAGTATATGTATATTAAATCTGTTATTTGCTCTTATTTGGTAACAATAATATAATTGCACTTGGAAAAAATGCATGGGTGTTTTGCAAAAAAGTCCTACACATCCCAAGTTTTGTTCATGTTCATATTCAGTGCTACTCACCAAATGCACTGTGTTATCCTGGTGTTGAATGCATTTCCTTCAGTTTAACTTTTGGCAATCAATTTCTAAATATCTTTGATTGTGCTTTGTATAAATCCATGTTTTCCTTCTAGTTCTTTTGTTGCCACCAACTTATTATGGTGCAATTCAAAGAGGGGTGAATCCAGGCAACTGGACTTAAAGCTACTGTACTTGAAGAAGTTTTGCCTGTCACCCACAGGGCCTCATCATTTCTAACTGGCAGGTGGGATGTCCCAGGTATTTAACCTCTGTGGGGTCATTCTGAAGGTCATAGATATCACTAGACTTTGCGTTATGTGTGAGCCCCAGGGGACGGGGCCCTCCCAGGAGAAATCAGCATCAAAGCTTTTTTAATGCAAGGGCTTACTGGGGCTCAAGCCCCAGGCCCAGAATCATGAAAGAGAAAAGATTTAATTAAATTCACAAGAAAGAAAGAACTCCTGCCATGTTTGTACTTTTTTGTCCATTTGTGTCTAGATTTAGAGCAAAGTGAGGCATCTGTCCTCTCTCCCTGTGTTTAGTTTCTGTGTTCTGAAAAGGAAATGGAAATGCAGCATTTGTTATTTTGCTGTGATTCCATTCATTGCCTTTACACTTTAAATTTAAACTCTATTTTTATCTTTATGGTGTCTCTTCTTGTTTGTATGAATGAATCCCCCGAGCTTCAGTTTGCAGCAGTAACTAAGTTAACTGTTATTCAGAGGGTCATAGTGTGTGTGTCTGCCCCAAATGTAAATGATCATCATGACAATTAAGCCTCTTGGATGAGATGCAAAACATCCTGAAGTAGCTACAACTAAGTTTGGTTGCCCTAGATTCACCTGTCTTTGAATAACCATGACCTGGTAGATTATGAATGGTGCAGACACCTATTACTTTGTTTCCACAGCTTTTTAAATGCCTGTGGTTGGAGCCATCACTTTTGAAAGTGCAATGGCCAATGGAGAAACACCAACATGCCATCCAACCAATCCTGTAACTTTGTCAGTCAACTTTTCATAATTCAGCATTTATTACATTTTTACAAAAAAATGATGCCAAAACATGGTTGTTTTGTCTGTGTAAAATGTAAACATCTACAATTAAATGTCATGTTACTCAAATCATTCAATGCTGCACATAAACTAGAACTTGCAAACATAAATATGTCAGCAAAGTAAGAACAAGTCACAGTCACAGCCTGCTTCTTATTATTATTGTAAAACAGTTATGCACTGTGTTCTGCTTCAAAATGATCTGATTGATCACTTTCTACAAAATTATAGTCATTGTCGTCATTTGCTTCTGGCTCATCTTCATTTCTCAGAGTTACTGTCGTCAAAACTCTATCAAAGAAAGTGCTGCTCTGCAGTAAACTCGCCAACCCTGCACCACTGTGACAGTTCACTATATAAAAAGACCTCGTCATCACTGTGTTTGTGTTAATTCACAGTTTCAGTGATGATCACATAACTTTGTTATGGAAAAACATCAGAAAAACATTGATTTTCCACAATTTCACACCAGCAAATTACATACAAGGAAAGGCTTAATGGAAGAAAATGAATGAATTAGATGAGGTGTAATATGGTGCTCCATCTCTAAAGACCAGAGGTATGCTTTTAAGGCTTTAGGTTGATAGGTGACATTAGCAGGTGTTTAAAAGTGGAGCAGTACTCAAGATCTAATTAAAAAGTCAGACATAACATTTAATCACAGCTTGTTTTATTAATTCTTCATCTCTTCTTTACACCACAGTCAGAAGTACCAGCTGAGTGATTCTGCCTGTCACGTGCATCATGAAGTTGATGTTGCTTGATGTTGCTAAACTGAGGCTGACACATTCTCAGATTTACACTCTCAACATGTTTATTGTAGTCTCAAAGCTGAATCTCACAAAGCAGGGATTCTTGCTCAGGATCTGAACTCTTTGTTTGTACTCGATAAATTGAACTGGGAAAGGGTTGAAAGGGAGTGCCGTGTGATATGATAGCCTTCATATCCTAAGGGAAATCGAACCAGCCTGGTGTATCGGCCGTTGTGAGAGCAACGTGCCCTAGTCCACTACAAACAGAAAAACTGAGCTTTTACTTTGTGCGGGCTCTTTTTCATGTGCCTCCAGCATAACTAAAGATAAAAAAAAGAAAAGACCTTGAATCATGTGTGAGACAAATGCCCCATGCATTATGTATGATGGTTGTTTTCTGAACCATTTTGTTTCAAGGATTAAGGCAAACTTCAAAGATACCTCTCCCCCCTTTCCTTTGTTTAACCAACAAAAATAAAATGTCCATTACTGTAAATAAACAGTCCAGTTTTAAATTTCACACACATTCCATAATAGCATAGGGAAAATGGGGTTGGGAGTCAGTTACCATTGGACATTTTCACATTTCTTCTTTTCCTACATGTGTAGTGAGTGAAGCTGATTTATACCAGCGAGAATCGTTTATTGTGGTCGGTTGCTACAGATATCCTCCGCTGTAATTCTCATGTAGAATTAGAGAGGCAGGGGAGATGGTGATCAATCATCTGATGGTATCAGCCACTCCCTAATGAAAACAAGCTACATCTTCTCTTGATCATTTTGCTCATTTCAGTCTGCTTCCGTCTCTCTGTGAGTATTGATATTTCCTCTGTCAATTGTAGCAGTAAAATAAGCCCCCTGTCTGATTCAGCAATTTTTCCCCATAAATATCAGTGATCAATGACCATCAGAGCGGCAGGGCTGTTGCTGCTGGACATTAATGCCGTCACAGAGAAATATCTGCACTCACCAAAATGATGACAGGGTGTAATCCAGAAATGGACAGCATGGATGGAGCGTTATGTCGTATCGTTTCCCCTGCACAAATACCTGGAGCAAAAATATTGTAGTTTTTATATATTTTACCTTTATATCATAGACATTAATGTCTTTTCTATTTTTGTGTTACTATCTCACACTGTAATTGATGTCCCCTACAAATAAGAGATTGAAAACCTAATGGATTTGTTTCAGGAAACAGATGGCTGTGCTGGAATACAGCTTGGCCTCATTCCAGTTACTAATGTCATTCATTTGTCCACCACTTATTAGTTTCTGGCAAAATATTGGAAAACTGCATTTTACTACAACACTGTGTTCCAATTTTTTCCTTGTTTATTATTACTTTTATTGCATTTTATTATTCAGTACAATTAGCCTGATGTCCAAAAATGTATCAATGGGAAGGAAATGACTATATAGGGATATACTGTATACTGCATAGCAAAATGACCAGTGTCAGTATGTTATCCAGATATCCTTGTTAGGGAAATGACAAAAACATATAAGTTTAGCACAAACCTTTAATCAGCGGTCACACAAAAAACCTAAAAAGGGCTCATTTAAGCAATAAGATGGATGCCATAGATTACTAAGACGAAAGGAGAGGTCATTAAAAGCATAAATATTTATAGCTTTTATGCCTTTTATCACATTTTCAACTAACTGAATTCAATGAACAAGACCGTATAGACTAAACTTTCTAAGTGATCACAGAAAACTAACGTTATGCATCAGGTGTTAATGGCTTATGCATAACTGATACACCAGTGTTTGTCCAATTTATCAAGCTTCGTAATAACATCTGTTCTCATCATCACACCTCCTTCTATAAACTGCTACACTCATTACATAGGTATTAATATTTGATATTCTACAAATCCTGAGGCATGCTGTGGTTTAGACTGATGAATATTCAGTGGCTAATTACATATGATTGTTAAGGCTCTTCATTGCTGTGTGGAGCAAAAGTTCAAGATAGCAGCGCAGCCGCAGTACAGAGAAACGCCAAATACGCACAGATGAGAAACTGCTTGAGGCAGAAGTAAATGAAAGTCCCCTGTCACTTTACATTTGACCCCAACTGTCTCTTTTACTAAGTATTAATTTTAGTCTAGCACCTGTAATAAATCTTGATTAGAATGTACCTAATCTCTCCCTGTTTCCAATTTAATTTCTGTAATGCCTGAAATTAGCTATCCAAGTCAATTTAAGTTACATCTTCTTAGACATTTAATAACAGTAAATTACGTCCCACTGGATTAAAAATGCTGAATATTATTTTGAGAATAATGAATACAAATCTGTGTTGGATTTATTTAGACAAATTCCGTGTTTTCCTTTGCCATATTTTGCTTTTCTTGATGCAGCTGTTCGGAATTGTTGGTCCAAAATATGTTATTAATAAGATATTTACAGAGGTATTAGTGAAGCTTAAAATATTTTGAAAACCCATAAGCCAAAGCTGTTTGATGGCTAAGTGTAGTAACATATCATCTTAGCACCGATTACAAAGTCCTGCTCTCATAAGACAGGAGAACAAGTTTGCCAACTTGTAAACATTTTAATGAATTTACGGGGCTTAATGATAATTGAAAACATATTGTAGCAGAGCTGTTGTCATAGTCACGCAAAGTCCAAAATCAAGCACGGTCCAACAACCAACAAATAACTTAAAAATAACATTTCACTGACTTCAAATGTGCACACGCAGAAAATCAAAAAGCCTGTCTTTGTGTTGGTCTGGATGAGCACTCATGTCTCCATTAGGCCGACTACAGCACTCAAATGATGCATTCAGCCTCTCACAGATGAAGCAATCTGAGCTTGGTTAACAGGGGCTTTAGATTTTAGAACTGATTTTTGAAATATGGTTGCATCTCACATACAAGGGTGAATTTCACAGATTATCTCCTCTTGAATCACAAGAGCATAATGATGCATCATACAATGCACAATAAGATTATCTTGACACAGAGAGTGTGGTTTTTTTCTCCGAACTCTTTTCATACACTTAAGATTTGCTTTGGGAGACATGTAAACCTCAGATATTCAGATGTGTAATTTTGACTGCGTGTAACGTCCATCATGGTCTGGAGTCAGCATGGGATGGTCATAATCCAGTCCTTGTACCCTTTAATGCCCCATGGACCCACTGCTTTAATTATACTAAACATTACTATACACACCAACACGTCTCACTCTTCAAGATAAGACATGAAAATGTTTTCTAATTTGATCAGCAGGTTAACAAAAACATCACAAATCACTGTTGAAAGAATAAGTCTGTTCATGACGAAGGTTTGGTTTTAGATTGAGGTCAAGGTTTGCTTAAAAATAAGTGTTTTGCTAAGGTTAACTGTACTTTCATATTGAATCTGATTAATCAGATTTGTTGTAGGTAGACAAAAATATGATTTTTTTTACATTTTTTATTATTTGTCTGATTTGTTGTGCAACATTGTTATTCTCAGCCAAACGGCAATAATCTTTCAAGGGCAGATCGTCCTCCATGTTATTTTACAGGCCTATGATAAAATGGCATAATTTATAGATTTTGCCCTGAGAATCGGTGAGCAACAATGTTTCATTGAAATTGAGATGGATTTTAAGGCCTTTTTTCTCTTTTTTTTTTTCAAAAATCAATTTGAGCTATGTCTGTACACCATTTGTTTTTGACGTCACTCTTCTTGGGCCACCTTTTCGCTTTGATGAATTGCTCTGTATGGTCTGAGCAAGTCCTTTGCGAGCTCACATTTTGTGCTTGTGCCCTGAATTAGTCTGACATTTCATGCTTGAATGCCTTCATGACATTTAGTTTAAGGAAATATCATGGTCTGCTGAACTGTCCAGGACTAACCACAAACACAGATGAATATGGAATACATTGAAGTCCTGCACCGGGATACTTTGGTTTTAAGCAGCATATTACAGTTCACATCAAAGAGATGGTAATATCTATATATATATTTTTATATTTCAAAACTTATTTTAATGATATCTGTGCAGTTTTCCAGTTTGATTAGTGTTTTAATTAGGTATGGTCAAAAACAGTCTTTTTTTTTCCTCCAGAAGAAAATGACAAGTACATCATTGGAGAATTTCCCTGAAGCATTTCTATATGATTGCTTTTCTGGTTTATTTATTTTCTGGTCATAAAGAGAAATTGAATATGTTGAAATGATGAACAGGTCTCCTGATTGCTTTGAGATTGAAGAGGTAATTGTCTTTTAAAATTGAGTTTTTTTAAAACCCTCATTGATTCAAGCCACGTAACTGATTAGAAATAGAGCAAAATTTTAAATTCATGTGAAAACACAGACTGCAGTGGAGGCACCTTGACAAGATCACATCAAAGCCAAGCATAATAATCTCTACAGAGGTTTCACTAAAACTTTATTCAAAAAAAGACTGTAAATAGAGTCTTAATGTTAAGCCGCACTCAGCAACCTAAGTATTATTTTTAGTATTAGCTTCATTAACTGAAAAGTATTCACCTGTGATTTAATTCTTAACAGAGACAGCTACAGAGGCCTACATTTCCTCTTTTACAAAGGGACTACCATGTTTAATACTTGTAGCTCAATGCACATTTATTCAGCTATAAAAATGTATAGTCAAGGAAGTGTCACCTGTAACATGACATTACAATGAGCCGTTTGAGTTTGAGTTTACCGGGGCTTGAAGAGTTATTCCATCAAGGAATAAATGAACTAACGATAAATGAACACAACAGCTACTTAACACTGAATAGACTGACAATTTTCTTTTTCAGAATCTGAGATTTTTTCTATTCCACACAGTCACTCTTGTTTCTCACCATAACCCGACGCCCACATTATCCAAAATGCAACTCAACCGCAGATGGTTCAGTTGAGATTCGGATGTGTTATGCTAATATGCCAATGTAGCTCAAAGCCACTAGCCTCAGGCAAAGATAAGGAACAGACTACAGAGGTCTGGAAAAAAACCCAAAAAGAATAATCAACAAATGCACTTTGGACAGGATTAGCATTACTGATTCAGGTAATAGTGAAATCCCACCACCTGCCATACAGAAATAAATCCTGTTCGAACAAGGCTGAAGGCATCTGTTTAATTGGAGTACACCATTTTGTTTACCATATTGTATGTTAATTTTTTTTAGGCTGAATTCTGATTCTTATTTTCATCCCTACCCCCTACCCCTACCCCTACTCATTAACCCTCACCCTCGCTCTACCCCTTGAAACAGAGTTTCAAGAGGTAAGGCTTGAAATTGTCCTCTTAGAGCTCCTCATACGTCATCGCCACGGCTGTTTCCTGAAGAGTTCACAATGCCGTCTCCAGAGCCTAACATTAACGTTACATTAGAGACCTGAGCAGATGCACGTATCCCGTTACACAACTAGCGATTTCCTCACATTTGTAATAAAACTGTCTGTAACACATGAACGCAACCTTAAACTAGCGGATTCATATTTTATTTACAAAAATTACTCACATTTGTGCGTTTTTTTGGCTGCCGCTGCCGCTTTCTTCGCCATGTTGACGGTATTTCTCAGCAATTCCCCTAGCCCTCGTTTTCAAGTGTGTCCCTGGAAAATCTCCATTTGAAGGGCCAGATAGCCCTAGCACTTCCACTTAACCCTCAGTCTGAACTGAATCGGGGCACCCCTACCCCTTAACGTGAACGCGCAATAGGAAGGGGTAGGGCCAAGGGCTAGTGGGGTGAATCGGAATTCAGCCTTAGTGTAGCTAAAAATTTTCTTTCTCTTCTCCGTGTTATTACGTATATATATATATATATATATATATATATGTGTGTGTGTGTGTGCATTTGTGGAAAATGGAAAAGAAGAAAGATCAGTAAGGAATTTACATTTATCTTTCATCTCACAACTCCTGCATCATTCTTGTGCTGTACCTCTTCTCCAACTGTAATCCACAGAACAAAGAGCCTTTTAGTGTGCATTATGAGTGAGTTTATGTTATGCAATGTACTTTCCGCAACCAGTGATGCTTGTGGTTACAGGTCTACAGTTCACCCAGATGACAGAAGATGGCAATTAAGAGCCACAGTTCCCAGCGCCGAGCGAGAGGGGTCATAACAGCAGCGTGGGCTTGTCATGTGTACCAGGGCCTTGGGGGAGTTTTAGTGGTTTATTGGCAAAGCACTATAGGGGAACACCGTGTCAAAGGCTAAGGAGGATAAGTGAGGTTGATGCAGTGCACAGCTTGGACTCTTTTTTTTTCCTTCCTCCTCCTTTTGCATGTGATGCCTTTTGTGGTGACTAAATGACTCCGACACCAGGGGTTAAGGTAGCAATTAAAAAATGTCAAGGAAGTTCGTTGTGTGTTAATGCGCGCCTCCCTTTCACCTCCCTCTGTCACTTGATATTGAGTGTCTCCTGAGACCTGGCCCCCTTTGTCACCATACATAGTTGTACAACTCCCTTCATTAATGTTAATTTGGATATATGGTCTCTTTCCCTGTGTTGCACTCTTGCTTCAAAAAACAACAGACCTGCATAGCGGCAGCCCTTATTGCATGATTACTTGGGTTTGAAGTGATGAAACATAAATAACTAATTAACTAATGGGGCAATTAAGTCAGGGGATAGTTGAAAATAAACATAAGTGAACTGCTTGCTTTGATTTTGGGTGGCAAAGAGGAAGATACAGTGAAGCAAACTGCTCACAACTTATTAAAATATTTACTGTAATGTCTTGTTTTTCTATGATGGTATCTTTCTCTAACTTAGGAATTATGTCTTCAGGCTTATTTTTTGTGGCTTTTTTAAACATACAGTCAAAACAATACTGGAGGGCTGGTCCTTTTAGCATTCTCAAAGCAGTCCCAACAAATGTATTATTCATGAAAGAGTTTGTCATTGTTTATAAGTGTGTGTGTCCCACTGGGTGAATACATCCCTTTGAATGCAAATTTTTCGAGCTGTTGGGACAATGGAAAGTTTTACTGTGTTTGAAAAGAAGTTAAAAAGACGGTATAATCAAGGCAGTAAGCTTTCCAGCTGTCAAAATCAGAAACACTTGTTTGCTTGTGAATTTGTCGAACATGCAGTTGAGCACTCCGCAACTCACACAATTCATCCAAATATTTGTTAGGCTCTGCAACGTGGGTGTGTGTGTGCATGTGTGTGTGTGTGCGTCTGACAGTCTGGTCTTACTGTATGTGACTGGCATTATGTGATAACGCCAAACTTGAATTTGTAGTGCTCATTTCAGTGCAAGAACATGTGTTGTTGGGACCTATAATGACCTCTGCCATGTCAAGCTGTCATGGACAAGAGATGCAGGTGCAGACCTCATAAATAGTTGTTGAAGTACATTTAAGCAGCATATACTCAAGACTATGACTATATTGTATGTATATATATATATATATATATATATACACACACACACACACACACAATATAGTCATATACATATATACTGCTCAAAATAAAGGGAACACTTAAACAACACAATGTAACTCCAAGTCGATCACACTTCTGTTAAATCAAACTGTCCACTTA
>JBCAUF010000134.1:13148004-13159276 GCA_038406115.1 Haemulon aurolineatum
GCACACGTCACCAAGACCTCACAGGCAGGTTTCCACAGTTTCAGGCACATTTTAATGCAATAAATAATCACAACATCCACTATTCAATGCAACAATCTTAATCAGCACGTACATGTATGTCTATATTGATTGTCCCGTCACATATCAAAGGCGGTTGTCATGCGTAATTGGAAACTCGACGTGACTGAATGAACACAGCTGAAACTGTGATGCAAACTAACGAGTTCACGTCCCTCCCCGAAGAAGTTTGGGTTTCTGATGCTGCTGCTGTCTCCTTGGTGAGTTGGAGCAGCCTCCATGTAGTGTCTTTGTGTGTGTTTGCTAATTGTTAGTATACAGTACTGTAGGTATAGGCAACATTTAAAGTGGTGTTTTTTTTAACTATGCTGAG
Organism: Haemulon aurolineatum; assembly: GCA_038406115.1. Classification (NCBI taxonomy): domain Eukaryota; kingdom Metazoa; phylum Chordata; class Actinopteri; order Lutjaniformes; family Haemulidae; genus Haemulon; species Haemulon aurolineatum. The sequence goes on from JBCAUF010000134.1 coordinate 13,148,396, forward strand.
CTTAACAATTTAACATTCAATTTAACATACTGCCGCAACTATTCTCCAAGGTTGTTAGTTGGATCCAAAAGCACTAACAGTAGGTCGTTGCATTTTGCTTTTAATACTACACTGACATGAATGGAAACCAATGGTGGTTGGTGAGGTAGGAAATAAGTTTGAAAATAGTTCCAAAGTTAATTGTTAATAGTCCTCAACTTTCAAAAATCATTTATATGGTTCATTAATTGAGGGTGTGAACCTTAAAAGTCAAGACACTTAAATGCTCTTCAACTATTCTGAATTTGTCATTAGTGATTCCTTTCCAGGGGTGTTATTCTGGTGACCAGTCACTCTGATTTCAGCATCAAAGGAGTGATGTTGCTGCACCCTTCTACTCTGAGCCCACTGCGTCCCTCCTTGAGGGACAGAAAATATTCAAAATAAAGATGAGAAGACATGGAGCTCGGCAAAAAATAACCAAATGATAGTGACCCTGCATGACAAGGACAATGTGCCCAGAGGCTAAGTAAACGGACATCGCTGCAGCTTCATGGTGACGTCAGAACATAAATAATTAAACAGCCCATTCTTACGGAATGAAAAAGAGCGTGAAAATGTATCAGGGTTCGCACTGAGTCTTTCACTCAGCCAGAAGCTATATTCATAACAGCTTCTATAATGTTCTTTATAAGCATCGCCCAGCATTTGTTTCAAAATAATCAATGTGAATAATCAATGAGAACGCTTTAAGGGAAATTCCAGTCTGATATGTTTGAACTGTTGAAATCAATCTATGATCCTACAGCATTGCAGGGATTATTTTGCAATGAAATGCTGAAAATGGCTTTTTGTTTTAAACTACATTTCCTGAACCAAATTTGTGTACTTCTCCTTCTGGCAGTGATAATGAACTTTTCCGAAATGCCCTCAGTCAACCCACAGATAATAATTAACAGATATTTGTTTAGGATGAGGGAAATAACTGTACTGTGAAAACATTGATTATTAAATCTTCTTCAACCACTTTATTCTCTACTCTTTCTTTTGCGGGGGCCTGAAGCTGATCCCAGCTGACATTGGGCGAGAGGCGGGGAAGTCTCTGGACAGGTTACAAGTTAATCACAGTACTGACACAGAGACAAACAATCATTCATCTTCACATTCACACCTACAAGCAATTTAGAGTCACCAATTAGCACATCACCAATTACATGTCTTTTGACTAGGAAGCTCAAGCACCCGGAGGACACCCAAACTGACACAGGGAGAACATGTGAACTCCAGACAGAAACCCAAAAACATCTAGCTGTGAGGCGACAGCACTAATCCCTGCACCTCCGTGGGGAAATAAACACTGGTGATTTTGTGATTTTCCAAAATCAAAGCCTACTTAACAAATATTTTAAAAACATTTAAAATGTTCAAGATTCAAGATGTTTATTTGTCACATATATCATAAAACCACAGTGGTTATTATTGGGTAATGGAGGTCTTACTTTGCGACTTCCCATCACAACAGAACTACTGCTACTTCAACAACATACCACTTTTTTTTTTCTTTAGAGAGGAAAATATTAAAAAAATATATAAATTATAAAGTGCACATGCAATACAAATGATCATTATTATTATTATTGTCCAAAAGTTAAGTTAAAGTCCATGATTCAGAAGCCTGATGGCCTGGGGGTAAAAGCTGTTAATCAGTCTGGTAGTCCTTGCTTGCACTCACCTGTAGCGTTTGCCAGATGGTAGGAGTGTGAACAGTTTGTGTTATGGGTGGGTTTGGTCCCTGATGAGGTTGTGTGCCCTCTTTGTGACCCGGGTGTTGTGGATGTCCTGTAGCGGAGGAAAGGCTGCTCCACAGATGAACTGTGCCATTTTAAGGACACGCTGGACAGCCTCTCTGTCCTGGATTGTGCAGTTCCTATACCACACTCTGATGGAGTTTGTCAGGACGCTCCCAATATGCATCTGTAGAAGTTGCTGAAGAGTTTGGTGAACAGTGCAAATTTCCTCAGCTTCCTCAAGAAGAAGAGTCTCTGGTGAGCCTTCTTCATGATCTGCAGTGTGTGTAAAATCCTCACTGATGTGAGTGCTGAGGAATTTGAAGGTTTTCACCCTCTCCACCTGCGTCCCATCGTTGTGTAAAAGGGCATGCTGGTCTCTCCTCTTATTCAGATCGATAATCATTTCCTTAGTCTTCTCTGAATTTAAGGAGAGACCAGCTGTGCCACCTCCTCTGTGTAGGCTGTCTCTTCTCCACCAGTGATCAACCTAATGACAGTAGTGTCGTCAGTGAACTTGATGATAGAGGTGTTGCTCTGGGAGGGGATGCAGTCGTAGGTGAAGAGGGTGTACAGGAGTGGACTGAGCACACAGCCTTGGGGAGTGCCTGTGCTCGCTGTCTTGGTGCTGAATATCCTGGTACCAACTCTTACTGCCTGGGGTCTGTCTGTGAGAAAGTCCAGGATTCAGCAGCAGAGGGAGGATGTCTACTTGTTGTTTACTTGGTGGCCAAAATAAATCTATCCACAGGCTATGCAAAAACAGTTTCATGGATGTTTTAATTTTATCACGATGTTCTAAGGAATGCAAGAGATGTGATGAATCCACATAGCTGAATAATAATTTGTGCTTTTTCAAATTCGTCTCCATCTAACATCCAAGAAAAAATATAACTTGAATGTTTTCTCAAGTTGATACTTGACCAGTTTCTGTCTTTGGTCCATCCCTAGTGGCCTGATTAAATTATAGCAAGCAAAGCTGTGGTGAAAGCATTAAAGCTGCAGTGAATCCATGTCCTCATTTCCCCCCTTCTCTTTATTGTATACTGACACAAATATGCCTTTCCACCTTTTCAAGAAATTGCATTCAAAACAGGGTTATCAAATAAGTACTTTCTTAGACTTGGCACAAAACCTTGTTTCACCAAGCTTTTAAAGATCACATCTTCACTCAGATACGGGACAACTAGTGCAGTAAAGAGTGATTTGTAACAAAATAAATGCTGCACTAAACATTATTATTGCCACGTGAGGTCTTATTTCATACAATAAGTTAGGGACTAGGTCCTCTTATTAATATAATTGCTGTAATTTGTGTGCAGAATTGGTTTGACACTGTGGAATTGCACTTTCTGTCTTGCTGTGCTGGATTGGAGGCAGGTGGAAACAGCTCAACAAACAAATGTGCCTACCACCACCTCTAAAGCTCACAAAACAACAAAAATCCTTTTTAAGATAGAAATGTTAAGGCTACAATCTGATTTACAAGATGAAACTAGTTTTGCCCATTTGACTTCTATTCATGAAGCATGTCTGCTTTACCCTCAGTTTACAGTGACAACCTGAGAATCACTCCTGGCTGGTGTCCAGCAATAATTATAAATTGCATTTTGTTTGTGGTAAACTAAGGAGATAGAATGTGTTAATTGGTAAGCTTTTGCATTGGTGGGTATATTTTTAACTTTGACAGACCATGGCTAGCCCACGACCTGCCCCTTGAGCACAGGAATGAAGTAATAAACAATGCGTGGATTTGAAACCAAATTAATAATTGATAATAACTTCACATAACTCTGGGGTGACACATGTCTTGGTCTTGTCTGACGAGGACATGCAGAGGGCCTCTTGTAAGCTAGTATGTCCTCTTTCAGTTATGCACCCCTTTGAAGCCCCCCTAGGCTTGGGAGGCCAGGAGGGGGATCAAAGCCGTAACAGAATAATTTGTCCAGCGTGCCTGTCAGTTTTAAGAAGATCTAAGCCATTTCATCTACAAACACAACACAACAAAGGTAACACAGAGTAGGGAAAAAAAGCTATAATGAAAAATGTGACGTGCTTCCCACACCCGCCTTTTATCAGATATTTTCGTTGCCACCCAACATTAATGTCACTGTTCTGCAATTCTGCAATGGTGCATGGAGATTCATAGAGGGGGGTAATTACTTGAGAGCGCTTTCAAGCTGTTTTTCTCCTGTCATATCCAGTTATGTGATTTTTCATTTATTTCTTTTTATGTTTCATAATTAACACATGGTCATCACTTTGCAATATGCTATAAAATGCTTTATCTAGGGGTGCTGCTAGTTTATCAGCCTATTCCGAATTGATGATTATTAATTGTTTATGGATGCATGGGGCAGAATGGGGAGGGTGAATAGCGTGAATAGGTGTCTTCCATTGGTCACATTCGAATGCATGTAGACTTCATATCTGCTGTGCTTCAATGATTACTCATTAACATCAATTTATCATTTAATGTCAGGCTCATTTATTCACTCCTAGATTACATAAATCGCCTCAGAGCATGCTACAAGTGCATGTTAATGGTTGTGCTGTTTCCACTGACAGTTGTGATTTTAAGAGGCAATATTTCTCGTCATTTCTCAGAATGCCTCACAGATGAAGTTAAATGATGGTGTTAGTGTTAATGTGTGAGGTGCAAGCAGCTACCACACGCACCTCAACTGAGAGGCTTCACATCACATTTGCATCACAATTAGCTTTTTCTTTGTTTATTCACCCACTCATTTCTCATTTTTACAATTAATATTCCATTATCAAGTCGCGAGCTGTCTTGGAGATAAAGCAATCTGAAGACCACATTTTATATTTCCACTCAATGTCACTTTTTCACTTCAAAAGTTTCTAGAGCATAGCATTGTAATTGAGCAGGGATTTCAATGATTAATTAATCTTTTGTTCATCACCGTTAATAATTGAATCAATGAAACATTACATTTAAATATTTGAATATTCAAAAATAACCTAGATAGTAGATTAGAGATGTGTGGTGTAAAATATCAGAAAATATACTGTGGTTTTGGAGTGGTGCCTCTTGTTTGTTAAATAAGATGGAGCCACAGGTGTGTGTTTGTGTGTGTTGACTGCACCCCTTGTCTACTGCCCTCTATAGATGAAAAAAGGTTGACAGCTCTGGCTAGCTAACCCCTCTGATTGAGAGGTATGTGTTGTTGACTCTTCAGCATAAAGGAATACTGTGAAAATCCTTGTTGTCTGATAGCTATCCAGAGGCTCATGCTAATGTCTGCCATTCAATCACCAGGGAGCAGCACATCAGACAGCAGAGAGAACAGATACAATTGCAGCACTAACGTTAGGGACAAGCACTTTCCAGCATCATGAAATTCTTTTGGGTGTAAATCCAATTTACTGGTGGAAGTGAAATGTTTTCTCCCTGGAAAGGTAGAGTTGGTAAGACAGTATTAGTGCATCCTCATAATACTGTATCTATTTCACCTGAGCAGGTGTTTTCAGCATTTTACTCTGGCTGATTATGTAGTTAAGATACGCTTGTTATCTTAAATGAAATCAGCAAGAGTGAAATAATTTGGTGAGAGATTGATGCGACCTTGATACTTCAGCTATTTAAAGCAACTGTTTTCTGTTTATAACCAAAAAAAAGGTTCGATTATTAAGTTCTTGATCTGCCCAGCATATCTAGTTTCATCTAATCCATGTTCTCCAATGAAGCCTGGATGTTGTGCAACATAATGTTATATACTTCTTTAGCCATTCACTGAATACAAACAAATTCTATTTAAAGTGACTATAATCAACATTTTTGTCATATCAATGTGCCATCGTGAAAGGGGTTACTCAGAGTAAATGGGTGGTAAATAGATGGCATTTATATAGTGCTTTTCTGGTCTTGTTGACCACTCAAAGAGCTCTACAACACAATCAGTATTCGGTCAGCATTCACAGTCACACACTGCATTCAACACGAGTGTGGTTCTAGTGATGAACCCACAGGGCCCTCAGACCTGGCATCAATGTTTTGTTTCACTCTTACCCTCTTTCAAGCTCTAAAAATCTACTGTTAACCCCCGATTGAGCACCAAACAGCAACACATACTGTATATCAACTTAGAACAGTTGTGTTGTGTTCATAACTTGTTTCTGCTGGCCAAAAAACTCAATGTAGCCAGTCTATTGTATTGCTCCTAACTATTCACTGAGATTTTGCATTGATTATGTAATGGGCCACACTAGTAGTTTAACAATGCTGTAATCACGAAAAATATGCACTTGTGTCTGTTTTTTGTTTTTTTTTTAACTATTAACATCTGTTAATTAAGGAAATTATAAGTATTTTGATTCTAATTACTGAGCCTTAACCTTCAGATGTACATTTAAAAATATCGAAGATAAAGCAGGCTCATTCTGTCAAAAAAAGTCACCCTTTTATGCTGGCAAGTTTGAGCTTTTCTCAACTATGGCACATTAAAATTGATCTGTACATCATGATTTATGGAGCAGCAACTGATAATTTATTGGTTAATTAGTTACAGGATTTTTATGTGAGGTCTCTGATTTAATTATGTCTCTACATCGTAGAGCTGCATAGAGATTAAAATTTCCCCCAATAGACCCATCACATACCGCCCTACTGCTGCATCTGAGTCATTAGCTCCAAGCATAGCTACTGTACTAATGTTGTGCTTTGCGTGTGTGTGTGTGTGTCGGTGCTATGGCCACCTGCCCCACATAACTTCTTCTAACCTCTACATAAGGCCATACACTATTATCCTTTGACATCTGAGCTAGTAGCACTGTAATGGTGCAATAGCACTGAGAGTGAATGATTCTGCTAAATTCCTCTGTGCTTGATGCTTTCCAGTGTACAATATATGTTTGCCGATCTACTTTGATATCCTCTTCTTTGTGTTGGTTAAAACTAGAGGGAGAAAGGCAATTGTATTCCCAAGAGGAAACTTATTGGCGACCCTGTGATCATAAAACATGCAGTGATGAGAATGACATATGTAACCCATATGCATACTGCATGCATTTTATTTATTTTTAAAAATCTGCAAATTTAAAATGATTTTAAATCAGATTTATCAATATGATACATTTGATTCTAGTGCATTAAGTACCTCTTTTTTTTTTTTTTTGTCTTCCGCTAGTAGACAGCTTCTTCTTGCAGCCTGAAACACAACCTTTGGATGCATAACTAAACAAAATCCAGATGGTGGACATACTAGTTTATAATAGCCCCCCTCTACATACCATGCAAATTTTTTTGTTTGTGTTTGTTTTTATTGGAGTTTTTGGCCAGAGTAATAATAAAGGCAAAACACTAAAAATAATAGGCTTTAAAAGCTGTGCACATACCGTATGTACAGTGGTGTTCTGCATAATATGTTGTGAAGAAAATGATGCAGCGTTGCCCTAAATGCACTCTTTTTTTCTGCAACTCCATAGAGGACAGCTGAGCGATGTTATCCCCAGCATGTTATAATTGGAGAGCATATAATTAAATACTTCTGCTCTTACACGGGATTATCTTGGATCCTATGTAAACAATGTGATTTATGCAAACAAATGACCAATTACCTGAGTGTGATTCCAAGTTAGGAGTATTACCCATTACTTTTAAGAGATTTAACAGATAATAGTATTAATAATAACAACAACAACAATAATCATAATTAATAATAATACCGGTAATAATAATTACTTTCACTCATGTTACAGCAGAATCCAAATAATTGTAAAATATCCAATAATAGTGCTGTAATCTGTTTAGCATACAGTAAGTGACTAAACAAAAGTCAGCACTGCATACAGGAAAGAGACAAAGCGGAAAATTATTCTGTAAGGGATGACTCAGCATTGTTGCATCACAAGGTCATCAGATTATGTATTTATTGTTGGCTGCATTTTCTAAAATAGTCTGTGTTTCAGTGGCAAGAGTGGGTTGAAGCTCTGGAAGGTCAAACCTATGACTCAACAGCCCCTTGAGACACGGGGCACTGTGGCCAAAATATCCAGGCTATGACACCATCTGTTTATTTCATCATTAGTGGTAAGAATGACATCAGGAGGTGAATAGTTGTCTGAACGAAGGAGGGGGCCCTATAAACACTGAGTACCCTTATACAGCATAATACTCTATCATCCTCAGAGAGACACACACCCCATCAGCAAACATAATACCTAACCCTATTATCATGCCACATCTCTTCCCCAACCTTGCACCTGATTTAATTATTCATTCTCAGCTAGTGTCTCTTCTATTATTAAAGATTTGCCCAGTTGGCCAGTAGTGCAACAGATAAGCTAATTGTAATATCACTGCGACTGTGAGTGCTGATTGCACAGCGTCCCGCACAGGGAAGGAGTACTATCACTTTTAATCACGCCGAGTGGCTCCCCACGAGATTTAGGTTATCCAGATAATCTCAAAAAAATGTTTGCAAACAAGTACTGGACACCTTTTCAAGAGAGTGCACAGAGTAAATAATCTGACATGTTTAAAGAGAAAATCTTGTTATTGATTACCTCCAGTGGATTAACTCGTCGCTGCAGGTGTACTCCAGGAAACATCTCTATTGGGTGTGGCGGCTTTTCAACCATATGTTAAATTATTATTTAAACAGCTGTCTTCTAATCCATCTGTAGCAAGTAAGGAGTAATGTGAGGTAAGCCGCTCATAATTGTGAAAATAACAGACAGGGTGATGCAGGATCTGATGCATCTGGAACAGTCTGTCATTTATAGCAACTTTTCTGTTATCCATACCACCTGCCCGTTAATGACAGCAACTTTCTGTTAATCATAGCAACAGTGTGTTATTCATAGCAACATGCTGTTATTCATAGAAAATTTCTGTTATTCATAGCAACGAAACAGACTGCAGATTGTCGTCATTGACCAATCAAGTATCAAGTATTTAACAAAGCCATGCAATATTTTTTAACAACCTGTAGAAGTGAACATGTCAATGAAATCTTGGAAAGAAAGGTGCAAACATTGCATCACACGCAATCAAAATTTACTGGAATTTGATTACTTTAGAGACTATGGCTAGAACGTCTGTGTTTTAGCCCGGACAATTCGAACCAATTTTTCTGTATTCTTTCCAATTTAGGATGATACAATGAATCCTATAGAAGGTCAGCAAAGAGCAGCCTTTGTGTCCTGGAGTTTTACACCATAATTATCTAATACTTGAAACACTTTCAAACCCTGACTACACACAGCAATGATAATGCTTGCAGTTGGGTGTGGTCAGAGGTACACCCTGCTGCACTATTACCACCCTCAACAATGACATCACAGTGTACTGACTCATCCTGAAATACACTTCTACATCCCTTTAGTAAGATCGAGGTCAGGAAATACCCAGTTTTCAGTTTTGATGATTGGGAAATGAGGTGACACAGATTATCATCGAATGCATATTTATGATGAGGAAAATACATATACAACCTGTGGCTCTATCCACTTTTTTAATCTATACTGTACCACGTTCAAACAGTGCCAGCAACCCGCGCTGTCGAGTGATACCCTGCTCCAGTTGTTGATGCTCATCTGAGAGCAGAACATCAGAGCACTGCACTGACACTGAGCTGACAGAGAGCAGGCAAGTCTGTCTCTCTAGGTTAAGTTCATGTCCAGAGTTTTAAAACTGTATTAATACATTAAAAATGTTAGTTAAGCCTGCTGTCTCTCTGTGTAAAGATCTTACAGTATTGCCATTAAAATGCTGAATGGAGCAAGATTATTCATGTTTAGACTGAACAGAAAGAGAGAATCTGATTTCTTTTTAAGTAGTGAAAGAAAACAGTTCTGTGCGTACAAAACTGACTGAATCTTCTTTTCGAGTTTTCTAAGTTAATCTTTTTGAAATCATAAATAGATTCAAAAGCAATTTCATTTATGCATTCATGCTGAATACTGGTGCTTAGTAATTCACATTTCCTTTTCAGCATTTATCTCCATTTTTTTTATTTTCGATATTCGGCTTTGGCCTCGGCCATAAATTTTCATCTCAAGGTATCATTAATACATCAACTTGCATAAATGCATACCTTTGAAGGCTCTATTTTCAAATTAAAACTTGCAGAGAAAATAGTTCTCAATTTTTCAATTATATTTTGGTAGTGTTGTGTATGTGGTTAGGGTTAGGGTTAAACTGTATTTTGTTCTTCCATGCTGTGGTATGAATGACAATAAAAAGATCTGAGTCTGAGTTCAAGGTTCACTGCCACAAACACAAAATGTCTACAGACTACAGTGTATGAATTCAAGCAGAAAGTGAAAATTATAATATTTAGATCATAAATGCATTTTCCCTCTATGTCCTTCTAGACACACAAGCATTGCCTGACAAACTTTTGCAGATATATTAAAATAGAAGACATGAGAAAATTATTCATCATTTTAACAAATTTCCCTTTGGGGATTAATGAAGTAATGTGTTTCGTATTGTATAATAGAAACCTCACAAACTCATCGTGCAGTAACGAAGAGGATAACACTGCAGCTAAAAATTCAGAAAGCTGCAGAGAGCATGAAAAAACGTGAAAAACTTAGTTCTATCAATCATGTAGCTACAATAATAGCATAGTTATACTTGTGCTTGCAATTTGTTTATGAATAGACAAGGGGCTCTATCTTAGGTCTGGCACAAAGCAGTGTACAGCGCAGTCTAAGTGTCATTGCTAGTTCCTGACACAGTTGTTATTTTCATGCCCAGCACCCATGTTGTGTAAGTAGTAAATGTGCTTGCACCCCTGTGTGTGCCCATGGGTGCTCTCTGCTGCCTCAAGATAACAGTGTGCCAACAATGCACTTGACCACACCTCATTTTAAGATCAATGCAGTTGCACCACTGACCAACAAAAAACGTGGTCTAAAGTCAATGATGGAGTATTTTCCTTCTAAACAGTGCATTATTCAAACAGTAAAATGCACCTACATTGTTGACTTCATGGCATGAACATCCTGTATACTGTAGGCTCACCTGGCCTTTAATGGGAATGGGAGATGACACCCTGATTTTTTATCTCATGTTACACGTGAAACAACAGACTACACCGTGCACACACGTGGGAAGGAGCACTGTGTTTGCTCAAATCGCATG
>JBCAUF010000134.1:13172261-13184804 GCA_038406115.1 Haemulon aurolineatum
TGACATCTATCTTAACCACTGTCTAGTGTCCCCGTATCAAGGTTAATGCATTGTATCAGTGATGTCTGCAAAACAATTGTCCAGAGCACTGGGCAGGTAACACAAACAAGGGCATTTAAGTCCTGGAGAAAAGCTGACACTCTTGCCTCAATTGATAATCAAATGATAATTAAAGTCTTTTCTCAAGCAAAATACCAACATTCCATTGATGTTTAATCTCTGAATTGTGATAATTTTCTTTGCCATACATGGTGGCAGACTGAATATCTTTGGGTTTATGATAAAACAATTTAGATACAGTATGTCACATTGGGCTCTGTAAAATCATGAAATGGCCATTTTTTCACCACAGTGTTTATACTTCAGGTCTAGGTTTGACGCAACACTACAGCTGCATGAAAAAGGAAAGTCACAGTGATGCTATTTTTAATACTTTAACCTGAGTTGGTTCGAAAACCGGCACTTTACTACAAGCACAGAAAGTACATCTATGGATATGGATACAAACACAATTACACATGCACACAAACCAAGTCTTCCTCTCTGAAGACTGTCTAAATATCCCGAGGAGAAGATAGCGTATCTCATCTACACATTATGCAAAATCAAGCCCAACAGTGTGAGGACTCAGTGTTCTCAAATACAGTAATCTTGGCAGAATAAGTTAAGTTCCATCTAAACATATTAGGAGGAAAACAGATTAAAAAGTGAAACCTTACACAAATGATGTTTTTATAATACACGTTTTATGTACTAAGACACTTGAATAGTTGAACTTCGAGTCCTCTTTGAAGAATCGGGATCTAATCATTAACTCTTCAACACAGCTGTCAGCCAATTTCACTGAGACGATTTCTCTCATAATGAAAACTGCATACAATGGCCTATGGATTATGTTGAGTAACCAGGATATTTGTAATTCTCTGCCATCCCCTGGCATCACTACAAGGTTGATGTTTTGAATCTCACATACGTTTACAGCCACTGGAATGATACCCTGAGCAATCCTGCCAGCAGATCAAAGTTTTGCATTGTCCATTACTCAGGTTTCTGACCAAATAACGGGACTACTGTATAATACACTGGAATTTTGAAATTGTAATTTTCAATTTACAATTGACCTCTCAAGCAACCCCACTAATTTTTTTGTTTGTTTGCATGTGTCACAAATTTCATTATTTGGTATCTCAAAATCTTGGGTAATCATACCAACCACTCGGGGGGAAAGGCACTAAAATGTTTTTTTTTTTGTGATTCGAGGGATCTCAACCTTTAATTAACTCTGCAGGTAACCTTAACTTTATTGATTCAGAAAGTTGCTTTTGAAACCATAGTGACAAGGTGCTGTACAGGACAACTGAGAGTTTAAAATGTGAAATAACATAAAATAAAATTTAAAAAATCAATAAAAACAATAAAAGTTACACAGAAAGGCAAACACAGTTACAAGAACATTGGCAGGTTAAAATAGGAAGTAACAATATAAAATAAATGAAAGCAGCAAACATTACTCTGAGGGCAAAAACAAAACAGTCAGTCACAAATAAGGAAAAACAGTCAGAACTACACTGAAGACTAACACACATTACAGGACAAAGTTCCTTTGAAACTGAAGAGTTTTGCTAAAGTTTCTTGAAACTGTCAACTGTCTGTTTTTGCTAATAATGCTCTTACACCTTTTTTAAGTTGGTTTTTGGGCCATTATTAAGCCTTTATTTGACAGAGCAGCTGAGAGAGAGACAGGAAATGGGAGGCAGATAGATGGGAATGACATGCAGCAAAGGGGATGTGGGATTTGAGCTGGGGCCGCTGTGGTGAGGACTGTAGCTTCTGAATGTGGAGCGCCTGTGCATACCACTGCGTCACCCTGGCGTCCACTCTTACACTTACATTATAAAATGGCTTTACAAGATAAAAGGCAACTAAAATACACAAAATGCATAAAATAAGAAATTCTAAGAGAAGAGGGGCTGGTATGATTTTGTCTTACTGTGTTTGTCATGCATCATAGTAAACTGAATATCATTGGGTTTATGATAAAGCAAGCATTTACATACAGTATGTCACCTTGGGCTCTGTCAAATCATGAAAAATGGCAATTTTGTTTTGCACAGTCAGGTCTAGGTTTGACACAACACTATACCTGCATAAAAAATGACAATCACAGTGAAACTATTTCTAATACTTTTACTCGAGTTGGTTCTAAAACCAGGCACTTCACTTCAAGCACAGAATGTGCATCGGTAGCACTTTCCTTCTGGTCTGTCTTCAAGTGTTCGTTAAAAGATAAGTGATTTTTGGCTCAGCCCTGAATACAATGAATTGAAGTTGTCCAAATTAGATGAAATAAAGGCATGGATGACCTTCTCAGGTGAAACAACAGCGAAGGCTGAAAGACGAAAGACTGTTTGGTTCAGAGTCTAGACTTTGGCACAAGCAGTGGGCCTTTGTCACCAGACCTCAGTGAAATCCCTCTAGCCAGAGAAAACGCTGTATACAGTAGGAAATATAGAGTCGGGTGAGTCTGTGTACCATTTTGGGTTTTTTTTAAGATCAATCCTAAATTCGCTGATTAACCAATGCTAATTGGCCAATTGTATAATTGGATTAGTTAGAAATCTAGCGGCTGTATTTTAAACCACCTGAAACCGAGACAAAGAAGAGCAACTCCTGGCTGGTGAACAATGAGTTACAACAATACAACAATCAAGACAAGAAGAAACAGAGATTAATAATTTTTTCTAGATCTTGAAAGGATAATACAGCCTTGACTTCGACAGTGTTTCAAAATTGGGTAGGAAATAGGGTTGGACAACTTTCTTTATACGTCACTATTTGTGCTTTTCCCCCCAGTTAACAAAAGTCTCTTCAAGCAAAGATGGCACAGTTAAAGATCTTTATTGAAGTACAAAGATCTGACTTAATCTGTAGAGCAGCTGGGCTTGCAAGTGAAGATGCATGTTTTTATACACAGACTCAGCATAGCTCATCCTACCCAACCCTCTCCCCTTAATGTCTATGTCTATTTCGTTTTGACGTATCTCCTCAGAGGATGTGGTTCAATAGTTTAACTGGTCAAAAGATCAACCTTGTGCTTCTTTATCAGGGAAGATGCACCCCATTTTCTAAGAAATCTGGGAGCCCATTTAACATTGATTGCTAAAATGCCAATGCATTGTTGAATTGTCTCAGAAATTCCCTCAGGGCTTGTGGTGAGGGCCACAGTTTTGTAAGGTTTGCTGTGAGGTAGACTTGCAGGGGAGAGGGTTTACAGAGTTCATGCAATTTTAACGGAAAATACAGCTGGGTATCCACATAACCGTGACAAGAGATGGAATTAAAATTTCAAATTTAAGATACCATCGAGAGAATGTGAAGGGCAGAAAAGAATCGGACCAAGGATTGAACCCTGGGGTACACCACATGTCAGTTTGGCAGATGAGGAGATATAATGATCAATGGCAACAGAATAATCTCCAATCTGACAGACAAGTGGCAAACCTTTCAAAACAATCCTTATATGGGCTCATTGTTGAGCCTTACTAAGGAGGATAAAATGATCAAAAGGGCCTTATATTTCATGCTATTGGATGATAGTGGCCTATTACAGATATATTAGAATTGGCATATTTGGGAGACAATGACTGTTGGCTGGACAGCCAACACTGGGGGTACAGAAAGGCAATAATTTAGATCTTATGTTGTTAATTATTCTCAAATTATTCTCTTATTCTCAAAGAAAGATGAAAACATTTGTACAGTCATCATTAGAAAAAAAACAAAAATGCGAAAAGATCCAGGTTATCAATTGTGCTAAACGTTCATATTACAAGATGAAAGCAGTGCCCTCATGGGAATAAAATGAACCTCTAATTTGGAGTTTTTGCACCTACGCCAAACCATTCTACACTCCCTTTTAAGAGTGCACATGTCATTATTCATCCAAGTAGATAAGTTAACAGCTCGAATAGATTTCTTTTTAAGAGGAGTGACAACATGTACAAATACATATTTCTCAGTAAGCTTCAAATTGGTTGCGCCCCCACATGGACTGGTGGATATTTGTAAAACAACCTAGTGAATTTCCCTGCATATCAGTGGCAGTCAGCCAAAGTCTTAGAAGAAATATTAAAAGATAAATGAAAGTGGGAAGGTGTCATCACTAAATGCCGGGGGAGAACACTGGGCCTGACATTGATGTAGTAACATCAAACAGTTTTATTATTGTTCACACAAACAGAAACAACATTCACAGTGCCACCTGACGAGGAGTGACATGTTCTTCTTTTATTATTGAACCAATTACTTCATGCGTACCGCTGACAGATGCCTTCATGAATTTCAAATGGTCTCCTGGCCTCCCTCTGCTACCACCTACCAGGCCTGAATCCCTGAAGCAGGTGAGTGGAGTGCTTGAGCATGAGAGTCACTGAAGCGTTTAAAGTGTAAACCACAATAAGAAATTCTCACATGTACACTTTCATCTTAGACAAATATTTTGTAGTACATATTAAACATTCAAGAGAGCACAATGAGTGTAGTGTAGCTTTGTCCCAGACCTCTGCCACCCCGCATGTTTACAGAATGCTGTGAAGTTCAAAACTGTTTCGCATATTTTAGCCTTTTCCACATTTTCTAAATATTCACTCCAACTGGTACCTATTTTTTGTTTGTTTGTTTTCCATTTCCATCCATCTTATGTGCATGCAATACAATACACATAAAAGTGGATAGACATATGACATTGTCCTTCTGTGCCTCAAAACATTAGAAACAGGTGACTTATTTTATGTCTGTAAACAACCACAAGACAAGAACAGTGATGTTGGTGAGGCTGAAAGACACCAAATTACATTTAGTGACGTTTTTTTTTTTTTTCTTCTTTACTTTCAGTGTCAACATTTTCTGACTTCTTACTTTCTACAATATCTGAGCTACTAAAGCGTGCTTAAGGTATGGGAAAGATTGTAATAATGAAAAATAATATATGATTAAGGTATGGATAGGGTTAGGGAAAGATCATGGTTATGGGCAAATGCTGGTCTCCTGCATGAGAGTCAAATGTGCTACTGGCCCATTCTCCAACCTGACCTCCACAATTACAACCTACCTTGGTACATACAGAGAACACTACCTCCATTATGGAAATAATGACAGCAGATACTGTGCTGCTTTGTAAAAAAAAAAAAAGGTAGCAGACACCTGACATACACAGACTGCACAGGTAGAAACTTGCTTCTCCATAAAGCTTATTTTACTATCTGTCCTTATTTGTCAGAATGAAATCCTTTCCTGGCGATACTAACAATAAATGTCTATTGAGCTTTCACTGCCTGCACATGTTTTATGGTTTAAGTTGAAATACTGTAAGCAGAGCTGCAATGTGCGCCATGGGTGTGCTGCAACCATGACAGTTAAGGGGCTCGTAGAAATATATCCAAACAGGTTACAAGCTTTTCTGGTTAAGTTATAATCATTCCAGACAGCTTTTTATTAACACCTGAGTCCTGCAGTAAGATAGAAAAAAGTGGAGCCCATTTTTTCTGCCGTCTCAATGGCTGTAAAGGAAATATGGCAAACCATATTAATTAGTATTCAATGTTGTGTAGCTTCTTTAAAAAAGACCCAGGAGATCATAGGGAAAACCTATTGATATACAGCGTATGAAGTTGAAGTGATAGCTGCATATGGGACTGTTTATTTTTTTATTGCCAATTCAGCTCACAACATCTGAAATGATCTCACAGCAGTGGAAAGGCTATTTCTGAGTTTAACAAAAAGCAATATAAAAACAGACTTGTAGCCTGTTTCACACAGACCTCTCCTTCTTTTACAATGTCACATTAAAGTTGCACTTTGTAGGAATGCTTGCTCAGTCCTTGCAGCGCACTAAAAACCTTGCATGTGTCCTACAAAAAACGTATTCTATCGGGTTGCTCCATTTGGAAATCGCCATGGTTGTTTGCATAGTACATATTTAAGGATGGTGTATTGTAATCTCAATGGAGGTTCTCATGACTGTACACTTCTGTATGTATAACCCATTAAGTGAACATGATCACATTTTGCCATCCAATTTGTTACTCTAATTAAACTTACATCTCATCTCATCTCATCTACTTTTGAAGCAGCATAACTTCATAAGGACGCTTGAATATGTATCCAGGTAAAATCACAGCAGTGTCTTTCTAGCTTCAATATGATTCACAGAGGTGAAAAGCAGCTAAAATCCATATATAAATGATTAAAGGTTGACTTTTTTTTCAGCATGTGATGGCTCTGAGTGTGTATGGTCTGTGTGGTCATTTGTTCCACCCTTCTACATTAGTAGGGTAATTACAAATTATTGCACCCATATGAGACACGTAGCTCTGCCCTTGTTATGCCATAATCAGGACTTTACATTAATAATTTTCAACCCCTGAAGGGATATTTCTCCTGTTATTTACACTCGTTACTCTAAAGGTTAAGCCCTGAGACGCTCTGTCCCATCCATTTGTCTTTTCTGTCTTAAATGGATGGTGGCTGATAGGTCTACTAATCTTTTGTTTCGCCCACTGATGCTTTCGGAAGAAAAAGAGAAGATGGTGATTTATTAGGGGCACTGGATTATGTGTACATAATACAGAAAGTGTACCTTAAAATGACAATCACACACCAAATTTCTATTGTATGCACTCTATACACTGCACACTCCCAAATGTGAAAAAAAAAAATCAAATCACTTTATTTGTCTCTTAGGGTCAAGTACCCAAGCTAGCTAAGGTATTAATTAGTCTGATGGAGGATAGCAAAAAGCTTGACATAACACACTTGGTCATGAGTGGGAGGGACTTGTGTCTCCAGCCTGAAGTTAATTGGATGGAAGGGTTGTGTAATGTGTGTTCAGTGTCTGAGGTCATTTGTAGTTCTTTCATTTAAGACAATCTGCTGTAGATCCTGCTTAGTGGATTATACATGATCTTCCTATCCAGCGATTTTGTTGGGAGGATCAAGTTGGATGCTGCTGAAAGCATCAAACAAGGCTATATGTTGAAGGTGGTGATCAGATGACACCTCTGCTGCCCAAGTCTTCATGATACACGACCACAAAGTCGATCATCGGTCTTAACACGTACACTTCACCCTATGCTTGAACATGCTGTTTGCTATAGCTAATCCATGACTACCACAGACGTCCACCCTGATCTAGTACTGCTTCACCTCTTGCACTAGTTCTAGTTCCTTCCCTGAGAGATAGGCCCCTTGGACCAATCTGTGATACCATGGGTCAGCACGCCTTGGTGCTTGCATGTGGCCTATCAGTGCCTATCCCTGCTGGTGGTGGGATGTGAAATGTAAACGATGTGAATTTGGAGCTGTGAGCACATCATGAAAAGCTGAGCATGGCGATTTTTATTTTGCAGCCAAGGGGCGCAGAGCTGGACAGAAGCCTTGGAACATGCACGCAATTTCGGACATATAATATGTCAGAGCTGCCGCTGAGCTGTTTTCACGGAGCCCACAATTTCTAAAGGCACCCCTGCTACCCCCTGCCTCCAGCTATCAACACTCTGACAGCCAAAACATGCTAAGTGCACTGTGCTGTCGGTAGCATGCAATATCACGTCTGCTTCATTTCAGACAATATGAGATGAGAACCAGCACTTTAATCCAGGCTAGTGGATTCATACAGTCTGGAGGACGGTTAGCTGTGTTATTAATGTTGCACACACATACACGTACACAGGATACAGCCTGTTTAAAGAGTCTCACAAAAAGAAATATGAGACGTTGGGTGAGTTTGATACAACCATGTAGAGATTTATCAGTGGAATCTTCAGCGCTGTGACACACAATTAACAGACCCATGTGTCGACTACAAAATATAAATGAGAGCAGAGCTATCCCAGGGCAATCTGTTGAAAAATTCTTCATGATCTGCCATTAAAGGAACAAGACTTTTTCAAAAAAAAAAAAGAAAAAAAAGATGTAACAAGCACAACATTTACATAAGAAAATATTTCTCCCTCATTTGTCACCATGGAGTATGTGTTTTTACTCAAATTTTAAAACATAATGGGATGCAAATCTTTACCTCACACAAATCCATGCATGCATCTGCACGACCATGAAAGCTCATACACAAACACACGCACATATACACCCAGGCCTGCGGCTTGGCGGAGCAGTAATAGGCTTTGCTGTCAGCTCCTAGCCCTCCACCAGACAAAAGGATGATGTCTGTCACATCCACAGTCATTGAATTTTACATTGAGACCTTTAACTGACCCTTCAGACTCCAGCAGTGAGTCATGCTATGGTAATCGGGGGCCTACGCGCTGACTATTTCCTCCCATTGCATACAGACAGATACTCTTTGCTACTCTCCAATTTAACCTCTCCGTATACCTCAATTTGTATTCTTTGTCTGAAACATTGTGTTCATTCAGCAGGCAGGAATGGGTAGTAGAGGACTACATGCTGTGGGAGAGTCCAGGTGATCACCAGGAGGAGAACACTCTCTGCTTCGCTCTGTGTGCCAATTCCATACTTCCAATACCATACACTTTGTGCTATACAGTAATCTTTATAGTGTAGTGTCTCTGCAAGATGAGATTACTGTTTTGTGCCAACAGGAAAAAATACAGGATGCATTTCAATAAAAAAAAAAAAAAACACTTCAATTGTGACATTACTACCAGTCAAATGTAAAAAGAAAGTTAAATGGTATAAATTTAGGTTATTTTTTGTGATTGTTCTGAGATTTTCCAAGGTGTGACCAGTTCCCCCTATTTCTTTTGTGAATTGAATTACAGGACAACAATATCAATCAGCACATCACTGAGTATATTTACTTTTTCGGCACAAATACATGCATACTCAAAAACCAATTACGGACCCGAGCACATGATCCGCAGCAGAATTCCATTGTGGGGATGTGGATGAATTTGTCATTAATAATACCAAAAGCATTGCGTACCACTGCCGACCTCAATGTCAAACTGACCTTCAAGAAGATGACAGCTCGCTGTCATGTGGACAGTAGAGGTGTCATGCATCCAAACTCTTAATCTCTCAATTGTTGACCTGTCTTTTGCTCCAAAAGGAGGATTGTTTCCAGGGACAAGGATTAGGATTAGGGTTACTGTATTAACCTGACATTATTCATTGAAAGGACTTTAGTAGATTTCTGCAAATTTCACAGCACTTTCCTGCTATCTGGTGATGTCTGTGGCGTGAACTTGTGCTACATTTTGCCTGTGCGCTGTACTCTGTGCCCTGTCTTGCAGTGAGGCCAGCTCATACAGTACGATTGATCATGTGAAGAGAACCTTAAGCGCAACACGCGCCAGCGACCAATGAATCTTTTTTTTTCCCCCCATAAATACCACCACGCCTGAGAGATCTTGAGCAGCATCATTGCAGGTAGGCAGGTCAACGCATCAGAATATGCCGCTGCCGGTATCGACGCGCAGCAACTGTCCAGATAAGCAGCACTTGGTGCATTCAGTGTGTGCTTTCGAGCCCACCGATGCACATGGACTGACGCAATGTGTTGTGGCTGGTGTGTGTTGCATTTTAGAATTAGGGTGTAGCGTGGACTTGGAACACAGAGTAGCTGTCTCTAAGCTGATATGCGAGAGATAAAGGAATGGGTGGAGAAGTTGAAACACCTCAGTCCTCCTCTATTTAGACGGATCGTAAGGTGCAGCGTGCTTGCAAGTGTTTGTTGGAGCTTTGTGGATTAAACACAGTCTCTCCTGTGATGATGGCGGTCAATATGTTGAAGTACCAGTCACCGGTGCCTGTTTCTGGATAACGGTTTTGTATTTTTATATGCATCTCTGTGCCTCTTTGCGCTTGTAATTTAAACAACAGTGTCAGTGGGAGAAAGATTGGAACAAGGAAGCAAAAGTTTAGCTTTTACATAAATCAACTGGAGTTATTGATCTTTCAGTCAAGAGGTTTTACACCTCTCACATATCCTAAAGTTCCACTTGTTGTTTTATTATATAGTTCTGTGCTTTGCTTTATGACCACAGAGAAATTGTTGTCAGGGAGTTTCAACATTGACACAAACACATCATGCACTCTTAAAGATGACGACTCCTACCTAAGTGGGTGCATGCAGCACTGACACATGCTCCCCTACTCAGACATTCATCCTATTATCACTCATACAGACACAATCACACACATAAATACATGTTTTTTGTGTGACATGCGCGTATGCACATACACACTGACACACAGTTTAAGAGACAGACCACATTTATTTAGAGTTCCCATTTCCTCTGTCTGGTTGTCCGTAGGCAGAATTTGTAGTGGCATGCTTTAATGCCAGTCTCTTCACTTGAGTCTCTTGTGAGCTCTGTCTACTTCATCTCTGTCTGGTGTGTCAGGACAGCTTTACCATGTGTATTTCTTCTGCTAAAAGGCTCGCCATTACTCTCTGCCCCTTTTTCCTTGTGTTCTTCGTCTGTCTTTCAGTGCTGTTGTTACTTTTTCTTTTGTGATCGGCTGTCATTTGTCTTGATATTGTTTGCTGTCTGTCTGGTCTCTTGAAGTGATGTTATTTTAGTCATCATGGTCAAAGGATCTGAAGAAACAAGGACAGAGTGTTTCAAGTTTGAACAGACCAGCATGTCACATAAAAGTTTACTGTCAATCATCACTAAACCAAATCTGAAACATGCTCAATAACTATACTGCTATAACCATACTAGACTGCTAAAATAGTTGGACTGGAGGACATTTCAATATTGTACTGCTTAATGCGTGTGGAAATGAAGTTAATAGTTGATCACTTATTCACAATTGATTGTTATAGAATTCACTTTAGATGATCATTTTCACTCTGCAGCTTCACTGTTTTTGATTCCTGTTATCATACAAATCTCTTAAATTCATAACTTATTCTGCCTTAGAGTCTTAGAGCTTGTGTAAGAAAAGACATGTCGTCTACATGTCAACCATGGAAAAGAGGCCACATTCATTCCATTTCTTGTAAAGCATCACATCATGTTTTGACCTCTGTTTGACAGTTGGCGCCCAGTTAATGAATAATTGTGCAACATGTCAAACACGTTTATGATCTTTGATGGTCAAGTGTGTCTTTTTTATATTGGGAAACCATCCAATCGCATAATAGTTCCTTGTCCTTGAAAACACCAAAAGAGACAACATTTTCGGATGTAAATTAGAGACACTTTCTTCTGACATTTGTGATATTATTGCAATTATTGCAATTATACTATTCAAACCATTAATGCTTTGCGTCAGTCTGTTCATTTGTCCACAGTCCTACTTTCAGACAATTTCTAGGACATCTGTAAGTACAGAAAGTTATCATCCAAATTACAGGTCTGTGAGTTGAGTCTCTACATTGTCTCCTAGAAATCGCCTTGATTTACAACAACAACATTTTGTAGAGTCCTTGTGTAGAGTTTTATCAATCTTTCCGGGATTATTTCCCTTGCAAAATTTGTTCTTAGTCACAAAAGTGCTACTTTTATGAACTGAACACTAGCTGAGGTGGTCAGATGGATGATCACAGTGCAGGGCTTTGACACTAGAGACCTGGGTTCACACCCTGAGTTCTGCATTTTGGTCAGGTCTAGGTAATAAATGTGCATGAATGCTGTGAGTGCCAAAAGATAACCTTGAAAAAGCTGAACCATGCTTTAGTTAAGCAATATTACCCAAGAGGGTGTGCTTTAATGTCATTTGAGGACAACAGTAATGCGTTCAGGACCAAGGCGCTTACGTCAGTGGACTCCTATGTGTAATGGAACGTAGTTTACCACTACAGCAAATAATCCGACCCTTAGTAACAACCTAGCAACAGAAAGGATTTTCTAGTTCCAGATGAGTGAAATCTGAGTTGACGTTAATGTTTTATCACAGTCTTGGTATTTCCTGAACTAAATCAATACTGCACAAATAAACAGAAAATGGTCATTTTTACTTTATCGCCCATGTTATAACAAAGATGCAGATTTTTTTTCTTTCATATTTTTTAAAAAACATTTTCAACGCGGTCACAATAGTGTCTCTCACACCGAAGGAAATACCCTCTTGGCTAAAACGGGGCACTTTACAGCATATTAAATTTAAAATAAAAATGTTGATTTAATTGTTCTATAATGTTGTGTACAATGGTTGCCATGGAGATGGATACAACGTTGCTTGGCAGGATGATATGTTTAGTGATGAGCAAGGCACACTGTCATGCTGATTTGAGCACGTTCTACATGTCTTGTTGACCAATCAGATTGCTTGGTCAGAACTACTTGTTGTATAACTGGTAATATTGTATGGGAAGAGTCAACATTGTTGGTAAATACATGAAAAACATTTCTGGTGAAAATTTTGCCAACATGTCTAAATAATTTCTGTTTCTGATATTTCTTTGAGGTATAATGTAAGAGCTAATTAAGAGAATGTCACAATTTTTAAAAGCCAGTTAAGTTTTTGGGGGGTTTTTTTGGGCAGCTGCACCCCAAAACAGCCAATCTGTCAAGGAAAAAAGGGCACCAGAACGTGACTTGTTAAAATTTA
>JBCAUF010000134.1:13196139-13212960 GCA_038406115.1 Haemulon aurolineatum
TCAGAATCAACACATGAGAATTAAAGAGTAATCATGGTGTGTGTGTGTGTGTGTGTGTGTGTGTGTGTGTGTGTGTGCGTGTGTGTGTGTGTGTGTGTGTGTGTGTGCTGATGTGTGAATTTGAAGGAGTGAGCAGCTGCACAACATCAGTGCATTCTTACAATGATAAAAAAAATTGCATTGTATTTTCTTTAAAAACATGTTAAATAAATTAATTGTATGCCAAAGTCAGTGACAGGGAAGCGGGTTGCAGTGAGTGATTACTATAGTGTAACACTGAGAAGAAAATTTAAAAGGAGCTGCCCAACTAAGTCAGTTTTGGTGCCACAGCAAATATTTTGAGATATTGTCACTCTCAGGGGGGATATGTTCCCTGTCCAGCATGTGCTTTACCTACTTGTCCTTAGGCACAAGGAGCATTTTGCTGCTCTACCCTTGCTTCCCTTTCTGTCACCCTGCTTGGACAGGCAAGGAAGAAAATTTGGTTCTTGCTCTTAGCTTTTCTGGGTGTATTGGCATGTGAAATGTTGCATGAAGTACATCACGCTGTGATGTTTCTCTCGCTCTCGCTCTACTCCCTGATTAGTTACTACCAATTTCAGCTGAAATTGTTATTCAACCAACACTTACTCTACTCACTTTACACTGGCACAAGCATATCAAAAGCAACCCATCAGCACCACGTCAGTGGCTGCTGCAGTCCTCCATCCGTGTCTTATTCTGTGTGAATTCACTGACAGTACTTTTGTGCATGCAAATACATGTTGACAGAATAAGTATGTTAATGCTAAAGTGTAGCAATGGAACTTTTCCTCCTGAATTTGTTTCACTCCACTGGAGAAGCATGGAGGCAGGGTATTTCTTAACTTCAGGTCATGTAACATGTATAGTATAGTAAATACTTGCATTTTTATTCATTTCAGTCTCAACCTTTATTCTTGAACCACAGACACAGGGTTTAAAATCAACTCTGTGCATGACATGTTACTCATTAACAAATATGTGAACATAAACATGATAAAGAATAAGCAATGTTTAATGTCTTTCCTGTAAACTAATTGTTTTGAACGACCAGCCATCAAAGAGCCAATGATATTCAATTGAATTCAAATCAGCAAAACTAAAATTGTCAACATTAGAGAATCCTTGTATGTAATCCTTGAACATAATTCTTCAGAGAAAAAAATGCTGCTGAGAAAAGGCTTTGCTTGAATTTGTTTAAGCTTGACCCCCAGTAAAACAATCTTGCTCCTTGTGGGACTCTGGACCTCCTCATCCATGGTTGGTTTTTTTTCATTTTGATTTAGGCGGGCTCTAGACTTGATAAAGACTCACAGCTCTGTCCGATGGGACACTGGAGGACAGGATAGGGCAGAGGTGGTTCCCTGCTTGCCCTCCGTCTCTCATTCCTCCCACTACTTAGATCAATAACAAGCTCCTTAGCCACAGGTCCTCTCCAGGGAGACAGACCTGGAGCCTGCTCTCCACAGCTCATTGTCTCTTTCTGACTCTGGAAAAGCCAAGCATCCAAGCCTGACCGATGCACACCGCCTCTAGCCCTCTCAGGGAATGGAACATACAGTATGCAGGTATACACAGAGCCTTTTGTCTAAATGTGGACACGCTTGCATGCACACTTCACACCTAAATCTCTCTCTCACTCGCACACATAGGAAAAGACACTCAGAAAATCTGTTTTTCGTTAAACACTGACTAAACATCATGGGACATCCCTAATACAAGAGAAGATAAAGGAGGATACTCTGCAGCAAGGCTAAGCCTCTTAATAGCAGTACGAACAGTGTGCAGCAGCATATGTCATGCAGCTAGATGAATGTTGCATATTTGTGTCCTATTACCATTTATTTCAGTGAACTGTGCTAGACTTAGGCATTATCATCAAGCCTATTTATACTATTAATTATTTAATATTTAAATGTGTTTTTAATGAAAATTGATTCGATTTTGTGAAAGTGCTTTTATGAGGTATAGCTGGGAAATTAATCATTTTCTTTAACCCATTACTCACACATCATTAAGGTTAAAAATACATGGTTTTTTGAGCACAGATTTCAGCTCAGTAGTACGTGACAATGAACTTGACCTTTATCTAACATTATGTCTACTAAGCTGACTAGACCTCTCTCCACAGGCTGGACCTGCACATCACGAATCCCTGCTGTGCCTCGTTGCTGCTGTTACTGAAACACCAACGCACACCTGATGGTCTTTTACAGGATTCGTGACTTTCTGATGTTGAATAGTGTTGCCTTGATAATGTTTTATCTTTCTTTATCATCGAACAGTAGTTCAGTTCCTCCTAGTTCAAATGGTCCATCCATGCAAAAGTCCCCCTGGATTTGAAAAAAAAAACAGAAACTATGGACTGTGTATTAAACTAAATCTTACTGACTTGCTATGTCTGCTCTGCATGCTCACTCATTTGTCATTCATCTCACTGAGACTGTGGGTTTCCCCTTATCATTTATTGTATATCTGTAATGCGTCACTACCAGTGTGCAGTATGCTGTCATAAGTGCATGGATAACATGAAAGGATTGTGGTATGCCTTGGCTTTGCTCTTGCTGACTCCACTGGGGTTTTGTTTTTAGGCTAATAGGAAGCATGCAGTCGTGCTGACCTTCTAGTTAGGCAGGGAGATGCTGCAAGGCCTTGCGTCAAGGCCACATGCAGCTGCACCTTGGAATCTGTAAATGTTTTAAACTAATTATACAATGAAAAACAACTGAACGATTCACATTAATGAACACTTGTGATAGTACTGAAGCCAGTGACAGGCACAAACCAACAAAAGCACACAGTACATTACACGAAGAAGAGGGGCTAGAATACTGTAAAACATGCAGCTAGCTGAGCAACAAGTTTCAAACTTGAAATATTCATTTAAATTTGATATCTCTACAAATTCATGCTTTCATTGACTCAGTAATATATTGGTGCAGTAGAGTTTTCTGCAAGAAATTCAGCATGGGGTTAGGTAATACGGTATGAAGCTGGCAGATTTGACAACCTCTGGCTCTTCAATACAAGGAAGAAATTCATGAGCTACCACAGATGGGATGGAAATGACCTCTGTGCACAAGTCAGGCAGGGTTACCTTGCACATGAACAGCTTCAAATCACACCTCATGTCCCGCAGAAATACCAGGAGGAAAGATGAAGAAGTAAATGAAGAGGGCCGGTGGAGGCTGCAGACTTTCATTACCACCAATCAGTTGTATAAGTGGCGGTGACAGTTTTTGTGTGTCTCTTAATCTCAAGAATTATAATGTCAAAATTGTTCAAATATAAATAGGTAATGTCTGTGTATTCAAAACAAAAGTAGCGTTTATGAACATTATAAAAGATGAAAGAGTACATGTACATTTAGTCTTATGAACCAGGATGCCATTGTATACCTACAATTTCATGCTGATTCAATACAAAGCAGAAACATTCCCTGCTACTTTGTCACCTACATCATTTATGCTTTTGTCCTCCCATTGCAACATCATTCTCATAAAGAACTTTAGACCCCTACTGCTCACAGATCTATTTTTGAAACAAGGACAGGGGTTAAGGAGGAGAACTGGGACAAGACCTAAAGACAACAATATTCTTGATGGCCCAGTTGGCATTATTGTCCTACACCCTACACAGCAATGTCTCAATCGAAAATCAAAACCTTTTTCCCTAAATTGATTAGTAAAACATATATGTATATATATTTCATTCATGGTGACATACTGTAACAGGGCACCTTGTCCAATCCTTACATACAATGAGGGCCATGCAGTAGACAACTGCAAATTAATTAATCAGAAAGAAAGTCCAAGTCCTCATGACAGATTTGTTCATTCATGTTGTTGCTCAGTACCAAAACTGAAACATTTGAACCCATCGTGACCGTGTTATTTGAAGAAATAAAGGCATTACCAATGATTAGGACTAAAATTATTCCTGGTTTCTTAGTATGCCAGTTTGTCAGAGCAGCAGCATGATTTAATTCTGCAGTAAATGAAGGACAGTAGTGCAGCTACAAGCTGGATTCAACAAAATCTGGACCTCTAATCTTGTCAGGATATAATGCAGATAATGACGGGGATGTGTCCGCGCTGGCTGGATATCCCCACTTTGAATCACGATGGATACTTAGAGCAGCTCTGCTTCGTGAATTAACACTGCACATGTCACTCATCTCTGCCAGTTTACAGCTGGAACTGAGGGTGAATGACACTGCACATTCAAATACAAGAGCCAATCAAATCAGTCGCTTAGTGCCTGGGCCAATACTGCACGAGGAGCAGAGACTTCGCTGTCGGTGGCTACAACTCGCTGTGCCAGGCAGCTGGAAGTGGACACAGTAATTTAGCACTCAGTTTTCAGACATCTGCACTTTCACAGGGAGGCATGACTTAGCATGGTCATTGTTTTATTACATATTGCATAACTCGACTCAGTGCTCTATCGTAATTAAGGCTTTGAAAAGGCTATGCTGCATTGCGCTCTGGCTGTGTCACGGCTGCCGGTGATGATCCGCTGCCATTCTCGCTGCTCTGCCAATGTCCACCATCAGCTCCCTTCACCTTTCCAGTATATTCATAGGCCAGCTCTATTTCTGCGTGGGCAGATCACATCTCTCTGGTGAGAAATTTACTTTTACCTGAAAGTATAGATGTCCGCATTCATTGTCAACTCTATCATGCTGCAAAAAGTTGTTTTTGTACCTCATTTTCAGCACTTCTCCTCCAACAGATGGAGAAGAGATGCTCCAGTTATCCTCTTGTTAATAGACTGTATTTAGATAAAACAGACATTTGGAAAAAAAACAAACCCAAATACCTCATCATGCTGTATTATGGTAATTAAACCAATTAGGTCCAGTCACAAAGTGTGTGGTTACAAAATCCATCCTAAACAAGCTTCAGATGTCTATTCAGTATGCTAACTGTTTCATAAAGGAGGAACAGGAGTATATTGCAGTTGAAAATGCCCTCTTTGAAGCCTCAACTCCTATAAGCCCACTGGTCCTCACTCACAATCCCCCACACCCCTATCATCACTAATGACAACTTTCCATCTTCCTTGGTCTAATTCCAAGTCCATTATTATACCCTGTACAAAATATTAGGATTTGCAGCTCTTTCCATGAATAGATTGACTGGATCAGTTGTGAAAGTTAAGAGTCTTCATTTCGCCAGATTCACCCACTAATTTCATTCATGAAAGGGAGGAGACGGGATTTAGATGGATTTTTAAGCTCTGAGGCTAGTGAAACCTGTGTTATGCAAAGGAGGTCCAGAACAATATGAGAAAGGTGGTATTGATTTCTAACAATTACAGGTTAATGACTTGTGTGCAGAGCTCGCTGTGCTAGCGACTCGAGCTCCCCAAATGAAGCCCCACATCTCTTGCCGTTTGCTGTTTTCTGCTCTCAGACAATGTCAAGCTTCTTTTAAGGAGAGATCCCGAAATTAAATGAGACAACTGTAGTGCTGCCTACACTCACACCATCCCTGAAGACTCTTTCGCTAAAAACACACAGGGAAGATGTAGTGTTGTAGTTTAAACGATTCTGAGCGATCAAACCTACTTCTGAGCCCAGGATGCTGCTGCACGGGCAGACCTGCGATGCACTCCTTCAGCACTTTCATAGCTCAGCGTGAATCCACTCTGCTAAAAGGCTTATAATAAACTTCCAACACTTTCAAAGGTGCTCCTCAAAGGCTTCTCCAAGCTCAGTGAGAGGAATAGCCACCTCCTAAAAAACTGGAAAAACCAGAAAAGTATATTGTAGGCCTATTCATTGCAAGCAGCCAGTCTTTAAGGAAGTATAATAGGATTTATGAGTTAGATACATAGAATAGTGGAGCAGAGACCCAGAAACCCGTGACTGCAGCCTTGACAAGGTGATGAAAGTTTTTTCTCTTTTAAGCTGCATGTATCTGCTCTTTTGTGTGGAGGCTTTTGCTATTTATGGGTTTATAGATGGATTTATGAATTTCTTTAAAAGAAATACCCTTATGCAATTCAGTGTGTTGAGATGTGTAATTAAATCAATGAGTTTAGTTCGCTTTGGAATTTAAAGAAAAAAAAGAAATGATGAGATTCAGACAACATTCAGTAAGACTCATCCTTAGAAAGTGCAACTGCATTCAGCGAATCAAAAAGAATCACTGATGAAGGTAAGAGCATAAAAAATGCACAAAATACAGTGCAACACATCTGCAGTCAAATTTACCTCAGTAAGTCCCAAGAGAAAAACAAGATTAAGTTGAATCCAAGTAAATACAGACACAAAAGAGGATCAGGGTTCAAGTTAAGTCGAGGGTGTTCAGTGATATACTCAAACAGCTTCAAGACTTCCATCCATCCAAAGCCTGCGGGTAACACGGAGCACTCAGCCAGCAAATGTCAACTCTCAACTACTTCTTTGGGAAGGTCTGTTTATTTTGAGATTTACAATGTCTTTAGCTGCAATAACAGATGAACATCTTTGTCCATCCGTCTTCTATAAACCTCTTTAACCTGGGCTTGAGCAAATGCTTACTCCAGCACACAGTGGACGAGAGTTGTGAGTGGGTCAAACAACATTCACGCTCAGATTGACACCTACAGGCAATTTTGCTGCACGTTTTCAGTTCTCCAAATCGGCCGGTCTTTGGACTGTAGGTGGAAATCAGAGCACCCGTGAGAAACCCACACATACATGAGATTAACATGCAGAAACCACGCAGAACGGCTCCGGCCTACACATCACATGTTTGCCTTCAGGAATCGATCTGAGCGAAACTCATGCATGTGTTTTGTTCACACTCATGCAATGGAGCTTTTCAGTAATTAAAGACATTTCTGTGTTTCTTTGTCTTATGTGATTATACACGTTTTGTACAACCTTGTGTTCTATTGCATATTCATAATAACAGCATTTAATTGATCATATATTTAGCATATCATTTTCACAAATTTATCCAGGTTTTATCTCACTGAGCTCAACAAAGAAACATGAATGTAAATTACATTACATTTCAGAATATATAAAGCTTAAAATTACAATACAATACTTTGTTTTGTCAGTTCAATAGTGCCAACTATATCTAACTTCTTATCATATTAACAATAAGAAGTAAGAAATAAATTCTACGATTAAATTAATATCACACTGCAGATCACTAAATCTATTAATCACCTAATTGTTGTACACAACAAACCAAAAGGGGATTTGTTATGGACAGAATTCTAGTAAATAGTTACAACTACAGCTGCAACTGAGATTATTTTATAATCACTTTATCCAGTGACTGTTTTCTTGATGAATCAATAAGTCATCTGGCCTGTAAAATGAAAATTTAGCCATCACTATCTTGAGAGCAAGGTGGCATCTTAATAGGCAAGTTTTGAATCATATTCATTTTGCAATTATATGTGACAAATAAGACAAAGCTTCAAATTTGAGGGGCAAAATTGTTGTTGTTAATTGTTTGCAGATTGACTCATCAATTCCTCAACCAAAAAGTTCAAACATTTCAATTTTCATTTATATTGTGAAATATCACAGAGTACTCTCTCCAGTTGTGCATAAGTAGATATAAGCTGCTCATTAAAGTTGTGCAAAGAAGTGATTGTTTGACTTTTCTTGAACTTCGTCCACGTCATGCATTAGTGCACAGAAAGTTGCATGTAAGCATTGTGTTTGCATCCCTTTCCCCTGTCATTCCAGCTTATGCGTCTATCTGTCAACGTTCACATCAAAGCAACCGTGATGGGCTTCATAGCCTATCCTCATAACAACAGGAGATGTTGGCTTATTAAAAAATAATATAACCTCTTTTATGAGGCAGAAAATGTCTGGAGAAACATCTGTGAAACAAGTTGTGTATTAAATATGTAGGAGCTACATTCAAAATTCCTTTTTGCATGGGATGGCAGAGCTATAAAGAGAATCCAGAGTGCGGGCCCCCAAGCTCATTCAAGTCCCGCCATTCTCCCTATCTGACAGTCAAAGCAGAATGATCTTGCTCTCTATGCCTCCCTCTTGCCATTTCCCCAACTCTATGGGGATAAAGCAGTCAAAATGTTCCTATCACTGCCAGAAATTAGTGACTCAGGATCGTCTCTGATCATTTTAGAAAATCAAGAGAAAAAACAAAGCATTAAGAGGTATTTTTTGTACTCTGCTTTCCCTGAAAGCATTTGCGCAGGCTAAAGAGTTCATTAATGCCGTTTTTGTTCTGAAGTGGAGGCCTCTGGAGACATCCAGAGAAATGAAGGAAGGATGGGGGTGTGCTGCAGTATAGCAGGAAAGATGAGCACAATACTGGTAGATAGATTAAAGAGGCTGGATTTCAAAGGCTCCTTTATAACCTTTTAATGTAGAGTTGCTTTATCCTTGAGAATTACATTGGATTGGTATTTTCTATTTATCTTCACACAGCTGATTTTCCGACCAAATGGGGCTGTGGAATCTGTGTTTGTGCTTTAATTATCACTATTATTTGTACTGTACATCTGTGTAGGACTTATTATTCTGCAATTTCTGTGGCAATCTGAGGTCTTATATCTACCAGGCAATAGTTCTCCTCTTCCACTGCAGCAATATTACGGAGATGCATCGTAACAAAAAGTCACTGGTGACTGCATTTGACACATTTGATATGGTATGATCATGGTTTGAACCCACTTCCCTTCTTCTGGTGGCATCCGTGGCCTCTCCGAGGGGAAGCATTGGCTCAGTTTACACAGAAATCACTCAAATATGCACAAATAGGGCTGACGCCTGCAGTGGTGGCTCAAAAGGAGAACGTTCAGCAGAATGTACACCATGCAAATGTAGACATCAAGTATTGCTCCCTGTTGAGTACAGACAATCACACACAAATGAAAAATGTAACCAAGCAAGTTGCGCGACAATGGCAATTTCTCTGTTTTCCAATTTGACTCCAAATTAGAAATCAAAGTGGCCCCACTGCCAACATTTAGCTTGCTGCTCTCAGAGGCACAACCCCAATATTGGATCGCACAGGGGATGCTAGAGTTTTATTTTTCTTAGATTAGAGAGAGCATGTGTGTCTGCATGTGAAATTTATTATTCAACCACAAACTGCACATATACAGATGAGTGTGGATGCTTGGGATCACGCTGCATTGCCCACTTTCCCTGAAACATTTGATTTAAAAAAAGAAAGGAAAAGGTATCATCAACCACAGAGAACAAAGTAGGAAACGCACACAGAGACACAAGAGCCACTTAAAGCATTTTATGCTGTTCTGCTGGTATAACATATCTCTTTCCATACTGCAAAATGAACTCTTACGCAAGTCGAAAATTGTTTGTGCATCTCTGTGTGTGTGTGTGAGAGAGAGAGAGGGGGGGAGCAAGAGAGAGAGAGAGAGAGAGAGAGACTGTGTGTATTCATTAAGAGCTTAAAGGTCTTAAACACAGAGATTAAGAGGAATGTGTGGGCTTGTGGATTTTAAGCATTGTCATCTCTGGCCTTTGGTCGGCTGCACCAAAATGTGTGCCGCCTTTGAGCCTTGAATGATATGTCTCAGTGACTGCTGGCGAGATGAAAGGCTCCATTTTGAAAGTGGTTAGTGCTGGTGTGCTCGACCGGCTGCCTTATATTCCTCCTCCTGTCAGAAACACTTGGCTAGACACGTGTGAAAACCCCTCTGCCATCCGGAGCCTGTTATCACATGAAAAGGCTGCTCTCTGACCGTAGGACATTTCTGAGCGTGTTATTGTCCATCGCATTGTGTACAATTTACTTTGAGGCTCAGGGGGGACTAAAAGTAAACAGGGGCAAAATACATTGATGGCACTTCGAATAGTGATTAAATCCTGTTTGAAATGGATACACCAGTGTTGCCAAAGCATACAGACTCCCCTCTACAGCTGTGGAGTTAATGTGGACGTGGAGGAAACTGCGATTGATATGCACAGCCATGGAAGGGACACACCTGGGGTTGACTTGATGAAGAAAATGCTTCACTTTCGATGCCGTGACTTTAATTCTTGCCTTCTTTTAGCTTTCCATTAAGTCATTTTGAGACTTAAAAGCCTCATTCCAGCCAAGCGGCTGTCGTTTAGATGAGGAGCTATTACTTTCACATCTGGGACCGGGAACAATAGCATCAAAATAAGACGGTATGGGGAGGGCCCTGTCTGTGCAAAACAGATTTTACTTAGCTTTCTGCAGCTGGCTGTTATAATCACAATTGAGATCAAATGGAAAACGCCTAGCCTAAATAAATCAACTTGGACAAAAACCCATTATAGAAAAATTACCAGATAATAGCTAAAAAAAAATAATAAGCAAGTAAATTCAGGACAGAAATAAAATACAGAGTAAGAATATCAAAGATCTGCAAGTTTTTACTGTTTATGTGTCATTGAATATGCTGTGTGTGGATATTTGCTTGACATCAGCTTTTTAAAGTGAAAATATTTATCTCTATTTCTAATATCTATTTACCCTTCAGCAAATCAGTAACTACTCACACTTCTGCATGGTTACATTTCAAAAAAAGTGAAAGCACTCAAGACTGTGCAGACTCTGGCTATGTTATTAAGCAATGTGGCTCTGCTCCAAGAAAATGACCAAATGAATGCACTTCTCTCATGTTGTCTCTTAATCTTGTTATTATGTTCTGGGGAAAACTTATTTCTTATTATGTTCTGAATATCCTTTCCTATAATATGTTGTGGCAACTGAGGTGTGATCCCACAAGATTTTGGTACTGTCACTGCTACTTATGATGCTACTGTATGTTCAACTACTGTACAACTGTTACTGATGTCAAGAGAGAATAAAGTGTGTGATGAATAAAAGAAGCATTACTTTTCTGTCTGATTTCAAGTTTATAAGCATTAT
Source organism: Haemulon aurolineatum (assembly GCA_038406115.1). Taxonomy (NCBI): domain Eukaryota; kingdom Metazoa; phylum Chordata; class Actinopteri; order Lutjaniformes; family Haemulidae; genus Haemulon; species Haemulon aurolineatum. The sequence continues at coordinate 13,207,014 of JBCAUF010000134.1, forward strand.
GGGCTCTAGTTTAGTGACGTGGCACAGGGTGGCGCAGCCTGTCCACTCCAAGTTGGTGGTCTGGCGCGTGGTGCACGGTCAGTTTGGCAGTCTGGTAGGCCGAAGTGCGCCAAGATAGGTGTGGCGGCGCAGCATGGGGAGGCGTCATGGATTCAGCTCGGCGCAGGGCGAGTTTCGTTCCCAAAAGCTGCGCCAAAGGTGCCCCGAAAGCTCACCAGCTCGAACCTGGTCTACTCTCGGCGCAAGGCGAAACGCAGCCTGTGCAATGGTAGTTTGGCTGACTGGCGCACAGTGCGCACACGTCACCAAGACCTCACAGGCAGCTTTCCACGGTTTCAGGCACATTTTAATGCAAGAAATAATCACAACAACTACTATTTAGTGCAACGATCTTAATCAGCACGTACATTTATATCTATATTGATTGTCCCGTCACAGATTAAAAGCGGTTGTCACGCGTAATTGGAAACTTGACCAAATGCAAAGTAACAAGTTCACGTCTCTCCCGGAAGACGTTTGGGCGTCTGACGCTGCTGCTGTCTCCTTGGTGACAGCAGCAGCGTCATGGTGAAATGACGAAGCTTGCAGTTCGCCTCGCCACGCGCATTTAAAGGTGAGGCGAGGAGCTCATTTGATTGGTAAAGATATGACTCAGCTGTGTTAAACCCACTCCACGCCTTGGAGGGACGGAGGTGGTAAGGGGGGTACTGTGGGGGTTGCGCCGTGAACGAAGCTCGCAAAGTGCGCCTGGTCTACGAAACTAGAGCCCTATGTGTTAAAAGAACCATTCCACGTTATCTCTAAGTATTTAGTTTGGCCAATGTGTTGCCTAGTCCACTCCTGGTTTTCAAAATCAGACTGAATCAAGGAAGAATGTCAATAATCAGTCATGTTTGCAAAGCAGTAGGAGCTAGGCGGCATAAAATAGCAAGCAGCTGAGCTTCAATAGACCAATTTACTGTAAATGGTGTGTTGGTTGTATCACATTCATGTAATTGCTCCAGGTGTCTGCCTGACAATTCTTGCGGGCTTTGCACCAATAATTAACAGGAAAATAACAAGCATTTTAGAATTTAAGATAAACATTTTATTGGTTTATCAAATTAGTACTGCTGCTTCACTGTGCATTTCAGTCGTTCATTGTGTATGATTTGAGGATTAGTGATGCAAGTGTTACTGTGGGCGTATGACCAGACTCTGTGTATAATATGACCCTGTGAGCAACTCCTCGTCTCTCGACCCGTACAAGACATGTCTCATTTTTACCAGAAGATCATATTCCAGACATTATGCACATACATTCAAAGCACTTAATCACTAGCATACCTCAGAGGAATTCACACAAAAAAAAGCTAATCCAGGTCTGACTAATCAATAATCAATCACAGGAGAAAATGAAGCGATGCATTATGCAACAGAAAAGGCAGGAAAGACGACAAAGGAGGAGAGTAACGCGTCGGTAGGTCAACGTCATCTACATGACCGCGTCTACAGCTACTGTACTGCAGTACTGAAGTAGTGCGAAAATGGCAAATAAGCCTTTTGACATGTCACAGTATGAAAAACACAGGTGTAAATGATAAAATGAATGACGGCTGATTCCATTCAGCTGCTTCAGTCTCAGAGTCCTGATATTCATGCTGGCTCTCTGTCATTCTGTCACAGTGGGACTCTGGGAAACAACAGGTCCATGAGCAATGTTATTAGTAACACCTGCACTTTTCTTAAAATGACAAGTTATAAAACGACTGACAAAATGCATTTTTTGCTTCTTACATATTCCAACTACAATTTTATCTACTTTGTACTTTCTTGGTGCCCTGGTGGCTTTGAGTGAAGACGTTGACCCTGACCGGCAATGTTCTTCGTTGCACATAATCCCCATCTCTCGCTTCCTTCATTTCCTGCCACGTCTATACTGTTAGCTATAAAATGGAGGCACAAAATTGCACTCGCGAATGTCGTGCTGCTTGCTGTTCCGCATTAGTTAAAGTGGCCATAAGCACTTCTTTTCCTGTGTTTTTTGTTTCAAAAAGCATTTTCAACTTGATTTGAAAACTGTTAATTTGGCCTACCGGGTTAATGGTGAGGAGCAGAGTTTTACGTGCTCCTCGTGTGTGAAAACAAATTTGCGGCTGGAGATCCATGTTCTGAGGAGTAAGTGCTGAGGAAATACGAATATAAACAATGTTTTAAAAGACCCTTCCTTCTGCATTACATTACGCACAATGTAACACACACACTTTGCCAGTGCAGCATCTGTGCCAAAATCAAATTAGGGCCCCATTTCTGTAGGAAATTGTTCCAATGATAAGACTGGCACATGAAGTAGATACAGTATGCTGTGCACACCTTGCTCTTGCAGCACTTTCGTGTGTGTGTGTAAAGGTTCGATAGTTAGATGTCTTGATGCAATGTACAGTATGGGGTTTCGTCAAGATCAATATTTAAACAGTTGCCTTATAATTTCAGTAGATTTTTCAGTGCTCCCCTAAATTGATGAGCGATGACTCCTCATTTCTTCCCGATTCTTTTCCTTTTTCATTGCTCAAACATGGCATTAAGTCGACCATATTTCTGTGTTCAGCCTAAATTGAGCATCAACAGTCTCCCCAGGACCATGTACTGAGAATATACCAGTCATAATAGTGATGGATAGAGCTACTTACAAAAAGGTACAGATGCATTTAATGGGCAGTCGAACATTTTAATGGTTATAGGAGCACCTTGGTGCCCTACTCTAAGCTCTCACAACACCTCTCTATGCTATTACGTGCAACCTGAGTGGAATTATAAAGGCACGAACAAATCACTCTAAATTCTTACCACGGAGACCACCAATGGACATACACTGAGAAAGTATTGTAGTATAGTATAAAAAAAGTATGCAGCCTTGTCATCTTCCTTTCATACTTGATTCCTTTAAGAGGTAGAAGCTACGATTTGTCCTGTGGTGCCTAATAATACTGAGCTGAAGGACTTTATGAAAGATTTAAAATTCTAATCATGAATATAAATCAGAGAAAGAAATGATGAAATCAGTTTTAAAGGACAAAAAGTTGAATAAATTTGGCTGTTGATTTCCACATTATTCATATGTGGAATCATGCTACAAAGGTAATATGTAGCATGTCTATCAATTCACATACTTACAGTCCTGTCAGGCTCTCGACAGCAGTCAAACAGATGTTCTCAGACATTTTGCAGACTGTCTTTTTGTCTTTCTGAGCTGCTCATCATCCGCAGTTCTCGGTTGCTTGACAGGTGATTCGGTCCCCCGTGCATTCCTGCAGTCGGCGTCAGGAGACGCGTTCGACTCGTTTCCACTCATCGGGAATTTATTTCCTCTGCGGCAGTAAAACATGCTAGAAGGTGAAGCCGTCAGGAGTTCTGGCACTCCTAAACACCATCATGGCCGACTAAAAGACACGCTACAAATGGACTTGTAGACACACTACCCTACTGTAGCAACAACCATAAGCTCAAAGTGGGATCTTTGCCCCTCAGGTCACCAGTGTGCCTTTATTTTTTTATTTTTTTATTATTATTATTTAAATTGAGATGTTGTTTTCCTGTGTATTTCATTCGTCTGTTTTGATTTCAAAATTATTGCTTAAATTTTTGACATTTAAGGGTGATGATCGAGGGCGTGCTTACGTTTATTTCTGGTTAACTCACAAAAGACACCATACAGTATAAATCCAAACAAAATGCATTATCATGTGTTTGTCTTTGTGCATACACACAGTTTTGGTCGTACAATTGCACTTTCCTTAACGCCGACTTCAGTGCCTTTGAAATCTAAGATAAATCCAGAGCGGAGTATCAGCACAAACAACAGCTGATGCAAACACCACACACACACACACAAAAAAAAAAGCCATGAATCAATTCAGATGCTTCTTGCTGCGATGATACAATGCCAACCATGGAGTCACTACAACCCCCCAGTAGAATCTGGCTTGTACCACGACTACAGTCAGTGTATTGTGTGTGTATGCATTCCTGCACATGTGTGTGTTTGGTTCCTGCGGTTAGATTTATTGGATTTGGGGATCTCTCCTGCTGTGTGCTCTGTGGTACGAGTGGGCTTGACTCAGTTTCTCTGTGTGAAGCTGGCAACACTTTGGACTGACCTTGCAGTGGAGGTGTCACTATGCAGAGTTGTTGTCATTACTCAATTAGACAGAATTAGGCACTGACTAAAGTGACACCAGCATGCTGTGAAAACTAACCAGAATTAGATCCTAGGCCTGGCAAGGTTGGTTTTAATGGGACTGCGATGGAATCAGTCACAACAGGTCTGCTTTTATGTAATGATATATAAAGCCTTAGGATAATATTATGTCTCTGTAGGAAAAGAGGACTAAAAAAAGCACGAACGCAACTCAAATAAGCACTGAGGTTAATGGAGAGTTCGCTCAGGACAGACCCTGTCATACCCCTTTGAGGCCAACACATTGTAAACCTGCGTTGGCGGTTGGCTGCTTGGCTTTGGCAAACAGGCATTTCTATTAGGAATGGGTCTCTAATTGAATGTTATTGACATTTAAACGGCTTTAATCTGAGCACCCGGCTGGTCTATAAAGGGAGAAAAAGCAAAAGGGGAGACAGAGAAGCCACCTAAGTGGACAACAACAAGACACAGAGCATCAAGAGATGAACTTCAGTGTGCGCAAATGGTGACAACTACAGCGTGTCTTTAATGAACAGCTACATGAATCAAACATGGGTTCAGTGTGCCCTCAAAAGCCCTGTATCATGCATGCCTTTCCTGTAAGAAAGGCATAAACGTCTGCTTTTCGTGAGAGACCAGGCAGTGAAGTTGGCATATTGCCAGCTGCTGTTTGTTGTGAGCTTTCATGCAACCTCACAGGCTTCACTGCAGTCAGATAATATTTCGTGTGTGTGTGTGTGTGTGTGTGTGTGTGTGTGTGTGTGTGTGTTTGTGATGCCCATGGATGAAACTAAAAGGTCAAATGAGCTATCAATCAAAAGGTCAGAGTTCAGCAGACATCTTAAAGCAGGATTGGTGTCTCTATTTACATGGTAAAAGGAGTAGCAGATGGAGAGATTTGATTCATCCAGATTTGTGTAGCAAAGGCAGCGAAAGAGAGGACTGCAAATTAGTTAAGATAGACCTCGAGGACACACCCCACGTTTTGGTGCGTAACACTGAATGTAAACTTTCTAAAAGGGTCTAAAAGGGTACCTAGCAATACCTGTGACAAGAAAAATCATGCATTGAAAGCAAATATATAAATATACTTCAAGCACAAAAAGTACTCAAAATGCAGAATAGCCCATTTCATAATATATTTGATGACTGGATTAGAATTATTCATGCATTAATTAATGTGTACATCACTATGAAGGTACCTCTAATTTAATTACATTTATTTACTGCTGAGCAACTTGTGGATCTTCCCTCAGATTTAATTAATTCTTATTTCACCCTGTAATAATGCATCTTAATGTATTCATTGATTATATGTTTGACTATTAATCAAACATTTCTAAGTTATTATTAACTTAATCTGTCAGACAAATGCAGTGGAGTAAAAAGTACAGTATTTTCTTCTCAAAAAATGAATTTGTAGCTAAAAACCCGTCTACCTTTTGCAGTACTATGAATTTGATCCTTGCCAAAATGTCTGCTATAAACCGTTGTGTGGTGAGTCACAACAAACCCCGACCTTCGTATTGTCTGTATTCACCGCGCTCGAAGGACGGGGTCTTTGGGAAAGCAGTGGAAGCTAATTTTGTTGTTAAAGCGACTAGATCCGGTACAAAGTGGCACACAGCAACGCTAATTTGAGCCACCCACCATTTTCTGGAACTGAAAAGTATCCATCACCTTTTATTCACTCTTTTTTTTCTGACAGTGAAAGCGCTCTAGGTTTTGTTCATTTTCCCGGAAATACGTCACGGAGCTGGTGCACAGAGC
>JBCAUF010000134.1:13232331-13242683 GCA_038406115.1 Haemulon aurolineatum
TTATTTTTATAGGTTAAGTGGCGATTGGCAAACAACTGGTTTTGTTTCCAGTTCAATCTCTATTTCTACTCTCTTCATTACAGGCATGAGTAGCATAGCCTTTTATAGCCATTTTCTTCTTCTTTTTTTCTGCAACATTTCGAAGGTTTATTTCAAATTTGCTTGACAATTAGATGGAACAGAGCTAATGATTACATGGAATGTGAAAGGGGTCATTTGGACTCTGCGGTTCCCTTCAGCTCTATGGAGCATTTTAGTCTCTTTTATGAACTGTTTTGGCCTCCACTTTCCTGTTTGGGTTCAATCACGCTGCTCTCATCAGGGTCGTGTCCAGAAACAGCAAAAGTATTTTTTTTGTTTTTTTTCTCTCAGCACCAAACCTCTGATAAACCAATTGCACACTCACTTCCCAGCACCAAATGACAGACAGACAGACAAAGACAGTGCCCATCTGGTGAACGTAATGGAGCAGCCGGACATTTCCTTTAAGGAAATAGAGGACAAATGGAGCATAAAGGAGAGCGAAAATTCAACTTCCATGTCTCTGTATCTGTTCAACTGATAAAACTAATTAAAAAAGCAGATTTTGAACATTTAAATAAATAAATAGCATTTTTAAAGACTCCAACCTTTATGACGGCATGACTCATTTATAGTTATCTATATTGCACGAATATTCACACTGATATTCAAAGAGAAATTTCCTCTACTTCTTGTTCCACAAAACAACTTTTAGTGGCTTGTTTGAATTTTTCTTATGTAAGCTTCAGGACGTCAGAAAAAAGATTTGATAATGGTGACTGTAAATTTTGATGTGAGCTCAAACATTTCTTCGGCTTAGCAGCACCGGAAGGAGGCCTGGCATGTGATACTGAAACCAACAATAATTATTCGAAGGGTTTGCTGGCTAACAGCAGTTGCAATTACAATGACAACAGGCTGCCTTAATAAATCAGTGAGTCTTGTGCCTAAGTGTATTCTCACTGCTTATTAGAGACAGATGAAATGAAGAAGAACATTATGCATTACCTGGAGTGCTGCATTCTGAAATACCTCCCACTTCAGCTGCTGTATGCACACACACACACACACACACACACACTATTTCTTTTCACTCCCTTCCTCCCCAGGCACAGCAACGATTGATTAGATATTGAAAATGGTCTGTCAGCGTGTTTTAGAGAGGTACTCATCTGATAATGAATGCAACACCTCGGTCGGGAGCTAATTATATTAGAGACACAACTTGGTTCTGCTGTCTTGCGCGCTCAGTGTTGGCCCCATTGGGAGACGAAGTCATGCGGCAACACAGCCCGCTGCTCCAGCTGGGCTCGTCAATGCTCAGATTGAAGATTTCCAATGGCCATGCCCACTTGCCTCAGAATTTGCTCCACCGTCAGCAATGATGATACAGTCGGAGACTGTTTCAGACTGACAGAAAGTGTGACTATAGAAAATGACAGCAACAGACAGAGTTGTAAAGCTACCTGATCTGCAACAGCGCGGGCCAATTTGTCCATCCTGGAACCAGCCTCTGCAATTTTCTTAGCCGCGTTGATCACATCTGAGGAGTTCTTCAAGGGGCCTTTGCCTCTGGGAAAATTCGACGAGTGAGAAAGAAGGAAAAAGGGAAAGGTGGGTGGAGTTGCAGAGGCAGAGGATACGCATGCAAAGACTGAGCTCGCCCCTGCGCCACAGCAGGAGGAATATTACTATCACATAACAATGTAGGATTCCCCACATAATGAATGTAACAAATACAGTATACCTTTGTCCCTAATGATGTATCATGGAGATGTGCTTTGAAGCACAGCAAAACAAAAGACTGTTTTTTTAAGCAAAACTGGAGAATTTGCAGAGCAGTAACAGTCAGAAATAAAACAGGAGATGGAAATAATGGCCAACAACTGAGCCTATCATCTGTGTTGTGTTTTCTTGATTTGCCAGCATGGGAAAAGTTAATGTGGCTAAGACAAGTGTGTTTGCCTGTGTGTGATGTCTCATTTTTAGTCAGTGCTAAGCTGAAGTTTCCACTCAGTTTGTTCATGCCAATCTGAGTAACTGGGGTCACTGCCAAGTAATGATGGTGCAGTCACAGCACCACGGGCATAATCACTCATGACTAATCACTCATGGCTCTGATTTTTATTTATTTTCTTTATTTCTGGTTTGTTCCAAGCCATTCAACCCCATACACGAGAAAGACCACCATCAGTTAGGCATCCATCTGATATGTTGAGTCCAGATGGGGAAGATTGAGAGGAAAGCTGCTGGCTTTTAGTAAACATAAGCGACAAGAGTCCTAATGCAAACAGATTATCTATTACAGTATATCTTTGAATCGCAGCATCGCTATGTAGACCAATCAAAACAAAGGTTGTCTGGGTCATTTTGCCTTTAATAAAACCGTCTGTAGCTCCGGGGCACTGCAAAGGCTAGATTGTTTGGCAGCCTTCCAAATTGTTGTCACTTTATTTACTTGCTCCTACAATTTTTTATTTTTTTCCCTTTATCATCAACGCATCAAAATGATTGCTCAAAGTGATGAACTCACATAGAGGTATCACCTGGCACTCAACCTCAGCTGTCCATAACTCCTCAGCTTTTCTTCAGCTCGCGATTTTTCATTTTAGAGTGCAACCTTTCTGTTTTGATTCACTCTTTCGCTCTCATAAAGAGACACAGCAAGCAGCTGTTTGCAGTTAAAAACCTGTGATCCCCACTCTGTGCTACCTACCCAGCACAAAATGGCAGAAAGACGAAGTCAGCGACTAGCAGGTGAACATATTGGATCATTTGCAGCTAAATAGCCAGTTGTTTCCCACTAGAGTTTAGGAATCTGCTTGATGTGGAAATAAGCTAACTGTTTGCTGACAAAGCCATATGAACTTAAACTGTGAGAATACATCAGTCCCATGTTCACACAGCTTGTTTCTGCGCCTAAGCGGGCGAAAATCAGTCAGATTTAAATTGTGTTGCTTTGTCTCTTGGAGTTATTTTTACCTGGTGAAGTCCGTCATCTCCATCATGATCATACACATCTGCTTGGCCAGCACAATGATGTCATTGCCGTTGTCATCCCACTTGGCCACTTCTGCGTCGAGCTTGCACTTCTCCTGTCTGAAGCTCTCCACCTGCTCAGCAATCTTGGCCTTTTCCTCCTGGGGAAGCTGTGCCATGATGGCCTGCAGGCAACAAGGGCAATATGGAAGAAACAAAAGCATTAGGAGAAGGAGGAGGAGGAGGAGGAGGAAGGGAGTTGGTTTGAGCAGAATAAATTGGGAAGATGGCTCAGGATGAGGGAAATGCCAGAGGAGAAGAATTTAGGTAAAGGAAGGAGATAAGTTTTGGGAGTAGAGAACGATAGGGAAATGAGAAAAGGGGAGAATAAGAACAAGGATTAATTTTGGAGGGAGAGAATAAAGGAAAGAATATAAAAGGAGGAGCTGTAGTACCATTTGTCCCATTTTTTTTTCCCTTTTCCAGTCTACTTTTTAATCCGTCCTACAAAACTTGAACATTAAGTCTGGAGTCTGACTATCCCTGCCCTTCTGAAATGCTTCAAAATAAAGTTCTAAACTTTACATTTAATGACTGGACCTTTTCAAACCCCTTGACATCTTATATCCATAAAGAGCAAATCCATTTTTGCTTTCATTTTTTCCTCAGCGGCCTTTGGGGGCAGGTCCAAAATGGCATAAATCTTGTGGCAAGGTCACAGGCGCAGTAAGTACCCGGTATTATTTGGGAGATAAATGTATAATTACCTCGCTTCTTAGACCAGAGAATGAATAATGCATTTGTTCAACATTATGTCAGGGAGGTGAGATGGAAGGAAGAGTAACCTGGTTTCCATTAGGTCGATTCTATTGACTCGAGAGGCAGAGAGAGAAAACGAGTACAGTAAAAAAGAAAAGTCACCATTGTTTTTTAACCTCATCTATTATTGACTGTCCTCCAAGAATTGCTATTCTCTTAATGAAATAATCGCCCTTGTCCTCCTTTTTCCCTCTTCCTTATTCCCTCTCTCACAGCAAAGCTGGTGTGTGGGGGTGTGGGTTGAGCTCAGCGAGAAAAGTGCGTCACTTTGCTCATGTCCCCTGGTAGATGTGTCAGGAGCAAGATGAAAACAAAAAAAAAAATACAGACGACTTGTCCTCCTGAAATTCTTCGAAAGAAAATGAGCAGGAATGGGAGGGGCGCCGGGGCGAAAGAGAGAAAATTGAAATTACAGAGAGGAGTAGAGAGGCATGGAGGCACAACTTTCTCATCAAGGGCCAACAGATGTGTCCATGAGCTTTGGCCTACTGATCAGTGTGTGAGAAGAGCTTTGATGGAGTCAAAAAAAAAAAAAAAATAAAAAAAACCCTGAACGGCATAAACAAACAAGCAAAAACCAGCCCCCTCAAGCCCAGTGTAGATTTCCTCTGCTGCTGGTGCCAAGACACACAAACAACAGAGCGGCAGCAAATCCCATTAAACAGCGTGTGGGGTGAAAACACTGCTCACATTTAAGACAAACACCAAGTTAATATGTATTTAGACTGCACAATGAGGAACTTAAAACACAGCTACTGATTTCAGCAGGGCAAACTTGTATTCATTTCGCAGGTATGCCCGCATGTGTCACTGTGAGTTATGGGTCGCACACAGCAGGAAATGTGCTCTGGGGCCCCTGTGCCACCATTTATTTAAAATGTGACAAAATTCCTGAATGTCTGCCCATCCACGAGTCAAATATATCTCCGTAGGTTCATTTACTAAACAGACAGATGCCTCGACACTAACGGGGCTCCTTATAACCAAATTTCGACCGATAGTTGTCGGCTCAAAATCACAGACGAATGAAGTGGAGCCTGCAGTCAACCCCAAATCTGCTCACTCCTCTCGCTGCATAAATCAACATGTGTCCAGCGTCTCCCAGACGCTCTTGCTGCCATTGCTGCAGTTCGTGCAGTGTTTCCGAAGGGCCCGCAGCTCCACCCCAGCACTTGAGTCTAGAAGGTGGAGGCTAGCATTGTCACTCCCCACTCCCTGCTGTGTTGTTTCTTTGTAGGCTGTGACAAGTTCAGGACCTGCATGTCGAATGCATATTCTACATATACATAATGATCCTCTCCATATGGCGTCCTGACTAAAATTCTATTCCTGCTTTTTTGAGCTTGAGTTTGTCTCGCTGTGTTTTTTTTTTTTTTTGAAGAAAGTTTTATTCATGCTACTGATTTCAAGTATGACCTGTTTGTTCGGATCAGTATGAATAACGGTACAAATATTTATAAATACGAACTTGAGCACTCCGACACTACGCCTCTCAGTTCTCAGCTGTAATGCTCAAGTCCTCAGCTGGTGGTTCAGGGCAAGTCACTGGCTCCCCGGCTTACGGTTTGCTGATTACCTCTTCATGGTTGACGTGGCCAAAAACAGAATGCAGGCAAAGCTGTACCGTAATTGCTGCCCAATCAACAGTGACACAGGTGAGTGCACAGTGCCGCTGGGTAGATCTCTCTGACCTCAGGACCTGAGGGCGGTCATTAGCACATCTTTGCAGCTCGTATCATCTCTACACCCCAACTGTTGAGGCATCAATTATTCACTTATTTCTGTAATTACACTGAACAGTATGCCGCCGGTGTCAAAATAGATGGTGCGCCATTGAGAAGAAGTACAGTTCTGTTTTTTTGCTAAATGCCATCATAACGAGTCAGTTAGTAGTGCTAGGTATGGCTATTTCTGTAAGTACCCCCCCCCCCTCTTCTGCACATAAGAGCTGCGCTAAGCCAAGACGAACTGTTCCCCCATACAGCTAAAGGGGGCAAAAAGTCTCTTGAGACTCAACAATTTGGATTGGAAGTTCCTTTTCTCTAAAATTAGGGATCAAGGAAGGTTGGGGCAGAGCAGAGAGAGAGAGAGAGAGAGAGAAAGAGAGGGGGGTGGGGGGGGGATTTGGGTTGGTATTCAAATTCACTCTGAAAATGGTGTGACAAAAGAGAGCGCGCGTCTGGGAGGAAAGCGAGAGGAAGAGAGGGGTTCCGAGCACAAAAGAAAGCCTCGGCGCAGGGGTAAACACATGAGCCAATTGGGACGTCAGGGGAGCAGGAAGGCACTTGGTGAAGCCCCCCCACCCCCCTCCACCCCTCCCTCCTCCCCTACTCTCTAGAATTCACTTATCCCCAAATCCCTTCCCCTACTTTACTGATAACAACAAGGAGCGGGCCTTGGGAGCTTAACATAGTGGCAAATCCGGCCGAGGGAGTGCTGTGCCAATACACTCCGCGACTCGGCTACGTCTGCGGGGATTAGAGCGCTTTCCGGGTTTCTTCACCAAGCGCAGCGTCTTGAAATGACTTTAATTTGTTTCATTTGAAATAAACTGCCCAGACACTCAGAGTTCAATTTTATGGATGACCTATCAACAGTGTTATCCAATCACTGTGTTAAGAGATGTTGGGCGCGTGTGGAAGGGGGCTTTGTGTTTGGCTCTCTGTGCATTATCCATGGTGTGTCATAAGAGGAGAGTTTGTGTCTGCATGTCCTAATAGAAAGAGACGCTACGTCGAGGCCTCCTTCCCCTGTGTGTTTTTCTGCCATCTCATTATGCATGTTTGCTCTAATAACTTAGCTTTATGCGTAACTATAATAGAAGTGACAGCGGATCACCACACAAGGCAAAAGCACGGGGAACAAAGGCCCCTGGGGCTGCCCCGGACTTGATTTTATTTCTCTCTGCGCTGAGCGAGAGAGAGAGGGGAGTGATATCGAGAGAGTGAGAGGGAGATACAGTATTACGCCCATGTCATGTGTGTGATACCCGCACACTGAAGGGGCTTGGAGGGATCATGACTGTAAACCTCAGCGTGCTCATGTCAGCTCCTATGGAGAAAATGGATTACGCTTCCTCTTGTCTGTTTGAATAGAAACACAGAGCGCCAGTGTGCACTTGGCATGAGCGTGAGAGGACGGCAATCTTTATCCTGACACGACAGGCTGAGGCCGAGTGGGCAGATCACCAGTGGTTCACGGCAAACACATCTTTTATGGATGCGCTTGCCTCCTGCGTGTGTAAATGTTTAGTCTCTAAGGGCATAACAGTATCTATGAGTGGAAAAAAACAGGCTATATCAATTAACTGTGTGAGAGGCTTTGTCGGTACGCCAGATGTTGTGCACGATAATGTGCACTAAATGCGCAAATAGGAGTAATCACGTTTGATAACACGCTGCGATACATTGTTGTGCATTTATGCGATGCCAGCTCGAGTGCGTCGCTTGCTAATTAAGGTTGCCTCAACGATCACTACATTCAGCCACGTCACCCTTTAATCCATCTTATATCACTGTATTACAGTAACAAGTTATGACAAAGGGACATGCTGCTACTTCAAACAGTTCCCAAGAAGAGCTGCCCACTCAAAGTGCAGTTGAGTGCCAGGAAAACTAGTGAACAGTTTGGTGCTGTGAAGCTCCTTTGTGTGGCAGCGCTGGTGCGTCTAAGCTCAGATGGCCCCACAATGTTACACTGCGGGAGCCCTAGTGGGAGTATACATACAACAAACTCAAAGCACTTCACACCCAGGACCCCCTACAGTCATCCTGGAGTGGCTATTGCGTACCAAAAGCCTGAGTCTGTTTTTTTTTTTTTGTTCATGGTTGGATTTCAGATTTGACAATGTTAAACTTTATTTTTTTGAGCCGTCTCTCAGTTTGTCACATTCTTGATGACTAAAAATGACTGCAAACTCAGATCAAAGTGGTGCCTTAGCAAGTGTTGCACAAGGATGTTACATTTTCATGTCATTTCTGCCTATCAGGTTCAAAAGGGGCAGTATTGTGATGTTGTGGGGTTACTGGGAACAAATTGCAATGGATAAGTCAACAAAATGTCTGTCCTAGGGGGATGAGACAACTGTTTGTTTCCTCTTAGCTACAAACAGTCAATGTTTTCTCTTAACCATGAACCTCAATTTTAACCAAAAACACAAGCTTTACCTAATCTCAAACACGTAATCCAGTGCCTTGACCTCCTTAACCAAACAGATGGCAGATCAGGAAAAAGGTCATACAAACAATGTCTGTAATAATCAAGTGTATCAGTTTCAGATTCTGTTAGTAGAAAGCGCAAACAAACAACGTTTTTCTGCCAATAAGGGCACCAGTTCACAAAATGCTCATTTGTGTGGTTTTGGCAGGCGATGACAAACAACATATTTTGTCATTTAGTTTGAAGGACTTGTTGGCTGCGCTCACAGTCCGCGATATTATAAACTGATGCAACATTTGAAAATAGATTTGAGAACTTCCATTTGTTTGGCAGTTTTTAAAATGCCGCAAGGGGATACATAATGGAAGGGGAAATGGACAGGATAGATTTAAAGCAAGACTGTGTGTGACTTATGAAATAAGACCTACGATTACAAAAATTCATTAGCAATAAAACACACCCTTGCTTAATTCGATACACTCAGGGGTTTTGCAGCTGCAGTTGGTCTGTTATGACCAGTAGATTACGGTTGCTAATGTTAGCTAATGTTGACAAACCTTGGCTGGATATTACAGTGTAACATTAATGAGTCTTTGCTTTGCTGACTTTATGACTCTCCTCTATTTCCACTACGGTTTCACTGTGCTTTAGAATGAATCATTATCCCATTATTGCTCTTTGTGGCCACAGTGGCTTTTGTTCAGTAACACTTCCATGGTCTCACATTAATGTGCAGCGTTTTGAGCTAGCCTAAAGGATGAAGGGCTGCCTATTAGCAGTGCCTGAGTTGGTTACTTTTTGTTCTCACTAATAACAAAAAGGCATCACAATCAGGGGCTGGCTATAGCTGTATAGTATATACATTTAGCAACAAAACGCTGCTGTTTTGGTTTTATTTATTTCTTGTTTGTGTATTACCCGCCTCTGTGCGCAGACTGTGTAGAGACTGAGGCAGTATAATTCGGGCCTGTGCCACAGGGAGAGGCATTGGGCCAAGTCATACTCCTACCATCCACAATCCATTCAACATGCAACACACCGCTAGAGCCTCTGTGTTGCTGGAGGGGAGCAAGCACTGATACCCTCTTAATGTTCTTTAAGCTGGGCCCAAGTGAAAAATTGCTAATGTGCAACAAAGCCCCGGCCCTGGTGATCGCGACTGAAGCCCTGGCACAGTACTATACTGTATTTTGTGTTTTTGTCTGGAATCTGAAGGGAATTTGGTAATTACTTCTTTATTTGTGATTGCAATTTTACACCTGCCATCCCCAAACAGTATTTATTTAAAATAATCCTGCTTGTTAGGATAATTTAAATGGACTTTAATACTATCCAAGTGGAACTAGTTGAATCGATTCATGTATGGTCAGGGAACAGGGGTGGGTGTTGGGGTGGGATGCAGTTCAGCTTGCACCTCAGCCTACTACTGAAGCAAAACAATTACATGATAAATTCTGGCTTGTTGCCCGGCATTTATCCAAACCAACAAGATGTTTTCTTCGACTATTCCTGTGTCAGGCTCTATAACTGAGGCACATTTGAGAAGTTTCAGCACAGTGGGGAAGTGAACATCCACTCACCCGGGCGCTTTGTCCAGCAATAAGCTGGTCGTCTTCAGTCTGGACACTAGTCCTGCTGCGGGTATCATAGTCTTCCTGCTCAAAGTCGGAGTCATCTTCCAGCTCCTCTGGTGTCTGTGAGAAACACAAAGACAAAGTCGGGCAAACAGTCAGGGAGAAAGAGAGAGTGGAGAAAAACTGAATAAGAAAAAAAAACTGTATGACTCCTAAATTGACAGCTGAAAAGAGCAATTTTCTTTGCCTTTATGCCCAATTTTGCAGAAATCCAGACAGCATATCCCTGTGTTGTAGTGCAGCTCATCGTGACCAAACTCAGGATATGACAGAGAGAGATGTCACGCAATTACTCAAGTCAAATCTCTTACCCTTATTCTCTGAAGATGGTTTAGATGGACATACTGTATTTGTACATTCTTAACAGCAGATCAAGCACACAATGAAAAGAGGGGGAAATGGCTTGAGGAGATTTTACGAGTTGGGCAGTTTTTTCCACAACTTCTTCCCCCAGTTGCCAAATTAAATAACAAACGGGTGACACGCCTTGAGGAATTATAGGTGTTTTTCAAATGAACAGTATTAATAAATCATTATCTTTGGTGGAATATAAGGGAGTGCCATTAATGTCACACTCTCAGAGTAATACTATATGTGAGCAGCTTGCATTTGAGTGTCATTCATGGGTATAGCCATTTGCATAAGACCTGTGTCTGGAAGTGTATCTTAATAGATGTTGTCATTAAATGAGAATATACCCAAAATGGTTGTACATTTTTAAGGAAAATAGACAGTTTTTTG
>JBCAUF010000134.1:13262626-13274956 GCA_038406115.1 Haemulon aurolineatum
GTGTGTGAGTGCGTGTGCCGGTGTGTGTCTATGTGTGTGTGAAAGAGAGAGGGAGCAATAGAGAGAGAGATCCCTGCTGAATGCCCATTCTTCATTTTAGCCTCGAACAAAGAACTATCGATTTTGTCCTTTTGCTCTGCCCTGGATAATCACTTCAATTCTAATTTGATGAAGGTTTCCACTGCAGTTGGAGAGATGGGCATTCTCATGTATGCTATCTAAATCACCTAAATGGAGCTGAGTAACTGAAAATAGATCTGATAGTGTAATTTTTTTTCATTTTTTTTTAGGCAGGGGGTTGTTACTGAGAACCTCAAATCTATTTTCAGGAAGCTCTGAGGATGGTAATCCATTAAATAATATCTTACCAGCCTCTCTTTATTGCTATGAAGCACTATCTGTGTACAATGCTCATGATAAGCTGATGTATCAGTTATTTATCTATTTTATTCCCAAGGTAATGCCTAAAACTTTTGACGAATGACTTCTTTTTTTTTTTTACCCAATATTTTTGATCATTCTGGATGGAGTGAACACTTGAGTGGCCGTGCCAAAGAGCAGGAGAGCTGAGCCAGAAGAGGACTCTCCTTGCTTCACTCAGGACAGTCAGTGCCCCCACTAAACCATTCCACTTCTGCTGCCATTTTCAGCAGCTCCACCACACAAATCTCCCTCCCAGTTACTAACTCTCAAGAACAACTAATAGAGCCGGTGTCAGCCAAGGTGCCGGGCGCCGCAGCTTCACTCAAGGGAGAGGCAGGAAGTGGACTTGAAAAGCAGATGAATGCCGGCGTAAGAAGCAATCAGCGAGGATGACGTTGAAGTTGTCTGATGTAAGAGGAAAGCACTTTGTTCTATCTGGATGTTTACCTGTTGCGGCATGGTGTCGGCGAGGGCTTTATTGACATGGGCAAAAGGGTCGTGTTTTATCTCTTTCAAATGCACAAAACAAGTAAGAAAATCCAGCTGTTCTTTTCCAGCCCCTCTACCACTCAATGCAACCACCTGAGCACCGACGTGCACTCACCCACACACGGTAAATAAATCGGTCTGTCACCATAGATGGAGCAGAACACGTAACAGGGGAATACAGTATGCAGACTGTGAAACAATTACAGGCCTGCCCTCGCAGGAGTACCCTCTATTTGTTTTAGTCATGAGCTGTCAGCTCCCAGCTGCAACGTCTGCATGTGCAAAGTATTGACCGGAGGTGACAGAAACGGGTTAAGGTGCGTGACATTAGGTAACACCAGATGTCAAGGTGGTGTGACGTTCAAGTCTACAGGGGATATCAAGCAGCAGGTGTCAATGACCCTCTGTGTCAGACTATAAACCACGCCTTTGAAAATCAATCCTTATTAAGGCAAGAAGTGCATGTTGCCTCAGGAAGAATGCCCACAGGGCTCACTTTGACATCAAAGGGAATGCGAGACCCTATTAAAGAAGAAAAGTGTGGAATAACAGAAACAAAGACATTTTCTGAGCATGTTCATCGTTCACCATGATAATGGTTGTAATGTCTCCTCTTCACCTGGATCTTGTTCAGATGGAGGCAGTTCTTCACGGGTAGGTTGCTGATTTTAAAAACTAAAAATTTCACATCATAACCTGTACAAGACAAAATAAAATTATTTCCTGATTGAGTGATATTAGTGTACTATTTGTGGCCCATTTGTGGTCATAGGACCTGACAAACAGGAAATACCATTTTAATAAAACTAAATTTCTATGATATTTCACATTTAATGCTGCAAAATAATGTATGAGGGAAAACTGCCCAAAGAGAATCAAACCTTCTTCTCTTGTACAGTCAGGACACACGATCTGAAAGCAGGGAATGGCTTTGTGCGTCATTCTGATTACAGATTGCTGTTTAATTGCTCCCTCTGCTACCTTTTTTTTTTTCAACCGCCCTACCCCCCTCCACCCTCACTGAAGAGACAAAGTGGACCTAAATTGCGAGTGACTCTAATGCACTTAGGAGTTCTCTCTACACTTCCTAACTCGGAATGGAAATGAGTTTAAGTCACTGTTTACTAAGTGACAGTTCCACTAATATGTGGCTGACTGGGATACAACCCTACACTCCTCCACTCACAGCAGACCTCTGGTTCATCAACTCCATGCATACAGATGCAGTCGCTACACAAACGCGCACACACACACACACACACACACACACACACACACCTCCAAAGAGACAAAGAGTGTCTCTCATTATTTCTAAGTGTCTGAGATAAAGAAGGCTGCCATAGTAGAAAAAAAGAAAACCTACCACAGAGCTACACTTGGATACACCTGTAAAATCCAATGCACAAAGTCTACCTTTATGAATATAATAATATTCTACTTCATAGAGGCAGAGTGCCAGAGCTGTTGTTTTGGATTGCATTAGATTGTATAAGATTGATAAAATAAGATAAAATATGATAAGATCAGATATTCCTTTGATTGTCTGACAGTGGAGAAATATCCAATGGTAAATAGGTGTATCCAATAAAGTGGCCAAGGACTGCAAGTCACTATATATCACACCCAGTGATGTTAATGTGAATTAGAACAACCATGAAAATCAAACTATAACATCATAACAAAACTACCTACAATTTAATCAGTTATAGAAGGAAACCGCTTGACATTTATGAAAGCAATATATTCTGTGCTACTCAACTGTAAGTGGCCAAGGTGAAAAAATTAGGTTAAGTCGTCCATAAAGGCCTCTTGCTAGCAACACGGAAGTTCACTGACCTGATTTCATACAGTCAGTGAATCCTTAACAAAAGCTGCTTGTAGGTCAGCACCAGTAAATGTACACATCCCCTTTGATAAAACCTTTACAATGGGAACATGTACAGGTGCGTATGATTAAGGTCCAGGTGTGCACAGGGGTATGGTGGAAGTCAAGAGGAAATGACTCTACTTTTACAGTAATATGCCTTGACTTTCTTTACTTCCCTATTACAGTAATTACCCCGTAATGTGTGCAATGCTGCTCCTCAGTGTATTGGATGATTAACCTTTTGCTTTTAATGGAGTGCTGCTGTGCTAGACCCTGAAAAGATTCACAAAATAAGCACAAAGGTTTTAATGACGTCATACAAACCTTCAAGGACCTTTTGCAGAATATATCTATGTGTGAGGAAATGGATGACTCTCTGGCATTTCTATGACTTATGAATACACAAAACATCCTCCTTTATCATTCCATAATTTATCTTATTCAACATTTTTTTGAGGAGAAAAAAGGTATTTTATAAGCAGAGAACATGGCTCTAACTTTTAGTTAGATTTTTTTCACTTTTACCAAGAAAACCAAATTGCTGCACTGGAATTGTCTTTTTCTTTTGTTTTTCTTCTTTGGAGTCGGTATAATCTTGAATCAGAACTGTGATCGAAGCCCTCAGAAAACAGAATAGCCTCCACAATCACATCATGGTCTCCGTGACAACCATGACTGAACTTGCATGAAGGGCTGACAGAGTGTGATTTACAGTGGTCGTTTCTGTGGAACCGCGGCTGAGGATTGGGTATTCCTGCTAATACCATGGCCGGCCTCTCGATAAATATGATAATTTGCTGCAGGCATGCTGGGGAGGTGAACCAGCACCGCTTGCACGGAGAGGTTAGAGTCATCCGTGAGACAACAGCGCGGGTGGATGACTACAAGTCTCAGACAAGCACAGACACATGCACATGCCCACAGATGTACATAGACACCGCAGTGGAAAGGAGAGGCACCTGATGTAATACAAAGGAAGATGCTAGCAATCTGTTTGCTGCAGCCTGTGCTTTGCTTGTCCCCCACCATCCCCCCTGCCCCGTTACCAGTGCTTAATGCCAAGGACCAGTGGCTCCTTTCAGAGACCACATCCATGGAGGCTTCGAATGTGATTTATTTACATTGAAATTTGAAAGCCTTAATGAAGAAGACCATAGGAAGAGAGGATGGGCACCCAGAGAATAATATCCACAATATAAAATTTTATTGAGCTCAACAAGGGACACAGAGAGGTAATTGAAAGCAATATAAACAAATCATAAAGTTAGCTGGACAGAACTGACTTGGGACAAGGATATATGTGGGTGCGTGAGTGTGTGTGTGTGTCTGCACGTGCTCTGGATGAGCATCTTACAGCTTCAATTTAGCGTCCTGGTTATTGGATTATCTTGTTCACGTTGCTGTGAATGACAGAGCATTGAAGAAAGAAGGGAGGGGGGAACAAATGGCTGACTCACTTTTCCCCAGGCAGAGGGCAACTATTCACACTTCCTGCAGGACTTGGTGTCTTGCTGTTTTTGCTGTGTTCAAGTCTCGGGGAGCAAAGGCTGACTAGAGCAATTTCTCTTCATTTTGCTACTAGCGCTCAATCGCACAGGGGGTGCAGGTACCACCTATACAGTCAAAAAAGTTGTGTCACCCAGGTAGGTAGTACAGTGGTTTGTTCATCTTACAACATCTTTTGCCTTTTGCTCAAACTGGTACTGTAGCCACAGGGGTCAGACTGTCTCTCTCGCAGTTGCTCTCCATTCCTCTTTCCCTGACAAAAAAAAAAAAGAGAAAACCCCAAAAAAACCAAAAAGTAGCTAGGGCTGTTTCAAGTGAAGTATTGATTTCTCTTTGCTTTCTCTCTCTGTCCCTCCCACCCTCCCTTTCCAAGAGTGCTAGCCAAGCAGTCGGGCTTGGCACCAAAACATAATTATGAAAATGGACCTCTGGGTTGTTTCTTTTAATCTATCTGTACATTCCACGGTCCCTCTGCAACAGAAGCTATTTAAAAACTGTTTCAGGGGAAATGAAATGTTTAACCCACTGTACTGTAAAGAATGGTATACTCATTGGTGGCACGACATTGGTTGCTGTCGAACAGTGGCGTCACTACTTTTAGCCAAAATGATTAGGAAATGCCCACGCAATCTGGACTCGCATAGTATGTTGTTAGCAGACCCGCGGACTAACTACCAAGGCGGAGCGAGATTTGAGCGCTCGATAGTTTCTGTCAAATGCTTGGCATCAATTTGCGCTGTGTGGCACCCGTGACAAAGTGCTGAGAGTCAGACAGCAATTGCTGCTCCTTTCCCCAACTTACAGTTCAATGGCCAGTGAAACCAAAATGACACAGCCAAAATCAGGCCCATTTTCAAGACATTAAACTCTACAGCACGTTGTGAGATACCGTAGCTGCAGAATGAAAGCTGCTTCCTGGCTCAATGTGCCGGTGTTATGTTTCACTCCAATATGCAATTAGGTAAAACATATATTTGGATATATTTGAGCTGCCTTTCTATGCCTGTTGGTTAAGTGGAGAAATTTCATTCATCTGAACAACAGGTTGTGAGGCAAGATGCTCTGCAACAAAGGTCATGCAAGGTGATGCTTCTATATTGAAAATTTCAGTTAATAAGCATGTTCAAGTTGTAATTTACATTACCCTGGTTGCATTTGGCCTTTCACAGATTGGAAAATTATCACCCTATTTCATACGGGACTAGATTCTCAGTTGATCCAAAGGATCTATAACACCAGGCCAATCTCAGACAAAATGCGAACACGGCAAGACCTTGACATTTCTCCACATCACATCCCTCTGCCTCCTCACATCTGTCTAAAGCACAAGAAAAGCATGATTAGTCCTGTTGGATAATAGATGCACGCAGTGGGAAAGGTCAGCGGTTGTCGGCCCTTAATGCCTCAACCTTTAAATGGGGGGGTTGGGTGGAGGGGGGGTTTAAGAAAAAGAGCAGTGAGGACAGTCATTGGCACCACTGGTGATTTATAAGAATCAATTATTAAGTAACATCATGTCATAAACTTGTGAAGCATGATGAAGGAATGTAAACATCACAGCTCAGGGATAAAAAAACAAACAAACTCTGCTTTACATCCTTGTATCTGTATCAAAAAAAAGAGGGAAATGTCAGCTAACTGCTGAAAACAGAACCTCATACATTAAAGCAAAAACAAAACAGTTGGTATGATTGATTTTTCTTTTAGCATCACACAATTCTGCACCTACTTTTCTGTTTACATGAAAAACAAGTTTTCCACCCTCCTTTTTTAAAGCCCTGTAAAAAAAACCAAAAAAACAACCTGAGTCCTTTAGAGAGCCTAGATGCATCAGATGGACTTTAGATCTGATCTATCTGGTGTATTTGTATCGGAGAAAGTCTAGATGTGCCAGTGGAAATGTCACATTGATTCCTGTGCTTTTATATTAATGCCTGTGTGATTTTCTCTCAGGTGAGAACAGGGAAGTGTGAAGACGTGAAAGGCCATCATGGCACGGGTGTGACCAGAATTAACAGCATAATTAAAATAGTCTCCATCCCGAAGGCCATTAGTCCTCCACCATTTTGAATATTATTCCTGGTTGGGTGTTAATAAATAACACCTCATGTATAATGCAGTGTGCACCTAGGCTCTTCCAGATATTTTAACAGTTTTATAAGTATAATTTCTGAGGTGATATACAGTACACTGCAGTACACTGTGTATTTTGTGTAGCTACTTTTCTACACAGTGATAAAGACGTGAGACGATAAAACAGTGATGAAACAGAGAGCGTATAAGAGAGTGATAAAAAGGAGATCTAGAAACTTTTTCTATGAGCCATTTTGTCTTGAGATAATTTCCTCTCCTGTCACTTTATAGCGCAGAATTCTGGTGACATTAGAAAGGAAAAAAATCACTGTAAACATTTCGTTTTCCACTTTACTGCCTCTATGAAGACAAACGTTTGGCTCTGGGAGTGTTAGGGGGCGTTGCACATCTATATTTGATTGATGTCACTTTTACAAAAGGCTGTTAACGTGTTTCAAATCATAACAGTGATGTCTTGGCACACATTTTGGCAGAGGACATTCACCGAAATACATAAATAAATCGTAGCAAGTCTTAGGACCCAGTGACCAGACAAAATCAAATTTGCAATCACCACAAGCCTTTGATGCAATGGCTTTAGCAAATTACTTCATTAAGGAGCAGACATAACTTTTGCCCTCGGGTTGCCCATTTAATGCGAACCCTGAAACCAAATGTGTTAAAGGTACTTTTCTTACACAGCAACGATAAACTATAAATTGTGAGTCCAATTAATTTAGGATTGGTGTAATTAAGCTTTGGGAACTGAACACTGCTACACCTATTGCTCCGTGGGGAGTAGTGTATGGACATTTCCACAGTAAATAATGCCACCATTCTTGACGTTCCACCTTGAAAATGTTCTTGCACATAAAGAACTCAATGAAACATGTTGCCGTCATCAACCACTTTGCTGAAACGGTTGCTTCAGTGCTGCCTTATGACCAGCTGGGGTCCAGCCTGTAGCATTTAAGGTTATTTCCACAGTATAACAGACGGCAGGTTGTAGGAGTCACCATCAGGGCATATTCACAGCTGCCGTCCCAGGGGTGTTGTTGCTGCACTGTGTAATTGGATATTTGTCTTAAAATCAGGCTGTCTGTTCGGGCTCCGCAGATAAACCTAGATTGAAACCAAGTTAAGTTTATATGTACACATCCTGATTGTACTCATAGTCTCAAATGGGTCTAGAATGGCCTCTTATTAACCAATAAAAACGGTTCAT
Source organism: Haemulon aurolineatum (assembly GCA_038406115.1). Taxonomy (NCBI): domain Eukaryota; kingdom Metazoa; phylum Chordata; class Actinopteri; order Lutjaniformes; family Haemulidae; genus Haemulon; species Haemulon aurolineatum. The sequence continues at coordinate 13,270,210 of JBCAUF010000134.1, forward strand.
GTGAAGGTGACAATGACAGCTTTTGATCTGTGTCCGTTCAGAACAGCTGCACATAGATGAGCCGACTCCTCATCTCTCTGGCAGAACGAAAACATGCGTATTTTTTCACTTGCTGCTCAGATCGAACTCAGATGACCCACCCTGACAGGGTTCAATTTTCTAAACGCTACTGGTCAGTCAATATACTGACAGAGGTGACTAAAATACTGTGCATGTTTAAAGGTTAAATTCTCATGTCAATGGAACCTATGTTGAAGCTACACTGTCACCTACACAAGACTGATAGATAGATACATAGAGAATAAGAAAAAAATGGAGAAAAATTAAAAATAAAACTTAAGATCCGAACTCCATCATGACTGGTGAGATTTTGAGGGAAGGGCCTTTGCTCTTGACACAATGAATAATTAATTTCCATCAATCTTTGCTTTTTCTTATTTCCTCTGTGGCAAAACAAAGAGCACACCAATAGGCATTATTGGTGAATGAGCCTTAATTGCTGCTAGTCTCAGCGGCACAGCTGACTTGTTCTTAGTTCAACACCTCAGTTCTCTAAAGAGTTCTCTGTTTGCCGAGTCCTATCAACATAACATTCATGAAGACGTTCACAACACACTTTTCTGTCTCTCCAGACTAGCCAACCAGTGTTGTGGTTTCTTTCTCTCATATTATGTTGTCTCAGGGGTGGGGGTGGGAGGGAGGGGGGTACTAAAGTAGCTTTAGACGAATAAACACCATTCTAAGAAAACGGAGAAGAATGTTTCTTCTGTTATTGGTTTGGTAATTTTTCAGTGTTTTGACTCTGAGTCATGTTTTTGACTGTAAAAGAAGGGAATAACACACTATCCAGCAACACACACCAGAGTGAATGGTATTTATGTAATGCTGTATGCTTACTACCACTTACTGTCCACCATTTCATCTGAGTGTCCAAATTCAGCACGTGAACTGCATGCTCTCTAAACTCTCCCTCAAGGATTCCAATAGTGGAATAAGAATAGTACTGTTCATGGCATGTACACAACTTTTCGCTAATAAATGTAATGTGTTGCATTTTATAGACACAAAAATAAGCATTTACGTAATGCAATGATTCTTATTATCAAAAATCTCAATTTACTGCTCACCATTAAGTAAGTAGTGTGTGAGTGTCTCTTATAAAGGCAGTATGAAGGGTAGTATGAATGAGTAAACCTGGTAATGACTTTGGATACCGTGCCACATGAGACGATAGCGATGCTCCAGTCATGCATTAAATGCAAACCTTTGCAGCACTCGCTGACAATGCTTGACCCTAACAACACACCCTGATCCCCACGACAAATTACTGCTACATTGTTAACCACATTTATAATGCAGGCACTTAAAATATTTATAAGCAATACAGTGGCCTGGCATTCTATCACTTGGAAGTGCCAAGCAGCCAGGCAAATAATCATATCGTTCCACTGGTTCAGCGAATGGATTGGGAAAACATATGCCCTTGTTTGCCAAACTGAGGCCGAGTATGTCTTAGATGTCGGACTGGAGGAACACACCTCAGCATAACACAAGAAGCGAGTAAAAAAAAAAAAGAAGGCAAAAAAAGAAAGAAGAAGAAGCAAACTCTCATTTTAAAACTCAGATGTGGTACTTGTGCTAAATTACTCATCTTCTGCCAAAAAAACCTTTGCCACCAGATGAAATAGGGTTCGAGGTAATTGGCTGGAAATGGTAAAGCAAAGAATTTCCGGATTATTTGCTATGGTAACAGTTGTCTCTTTTCTTCACTGTTGTGCAACTTTAGTCTCCTCATGTTTTCTCTTTATTGCTGCCCCTCTTGCCAGAATTAATTCACTGGAGCAAGAACTGAATTCTAAACTGAATGAGCTGTGTTGATATGAATTTATATGCTGTGGGCAAAGTGGTGAAGTTGTGCTTTAAGAGCATTTGGGTAGCACTTCATTTGACAGCTCACTAATTACAAAGAACTTAGTACTATCTGAACAGTTAATGACCGTACAAAAGACAATTGCATGTTGTTTACATTAGGGAATATTGTAGCTACAATTATAATGCAATTGTGGTGCATTTTTTTTACAAAAAGTTAAGAATCCATTTCTAACATGAACTAATTTGAAGAGCAATTACTACCTGCCTATGTAATTACTACTCCCCAAAAGTAATTACCTCAGCAAATGTTTGAGCGCAAGTAAACATTTAGTAGTAGGTACAGTGGTATGAAGTTAATGAAACTGGACTATGACATTTCAGTACAGCACAGTGTCTTTGTTTACTATTTCAAATTAAATATGATTTTGGTTGATTTAAACTAAAGTCAAAGGAAGTATTTCTATAAATGTTAATTTTGAGGGGCCCACAGTGACCACGTCAGAGACCTAAGGGTCCCAACGGTCCCACCAAGAACATCACTGTGGTTATACGAGATCAGCAGGAGGCGTGGGGTGGGGGTTGGAATTGGGCGGTGTAAAGTGCCAAATCATCCTCCATTTGAGGCAGAGCCACATCCTCCCCTTCATTTTCTCCTCTCCCCCACCCCACGAAAAGTAAAGCTCCCCTCTGGAGAGAGAACGGATGGCTCCTTCTGCTCCATTAATCTAATGACAATGCCCCGTGACTAAGACCAGCTTAGCAGGCATTGCTCATCCCCATTGGCTCCTCTTTCACTTAGCATGCCATCTATGCATGAATGCAACAGGGGCAATGACGGCAAAGAAGGAGGGGGAAGAAAATAAAGAGAGACGGAGTTTCTGCAAACAATGGGCAGATTATATTGCAAGGGGTGTCCATGGTTACCGAAGGATGTCACATAAGACACACTGATGAAGGGTTTGATGAACTGTATTTAGAAAATTGTCAAAATAGTGCAAAGAAAAGTCTTTAGATTAATATCTATGAATATCAGTGTACCGGGATGAGGAGCAAGAATGTAACTGCTAAGTTGTATATCTTGGAGCCTCCCTTGCTATGTGAACACCACAAGACCTGTGACTGACTGCTCGGCAACTCACAGCAGGTCATAATCTTGTCTCTCTCATTAATGATCCACAAATTAGCTCTTCGTCATCGAGGAATGAAAGCCATTGCAGCGCGAACCCTCTCCTTGCCGCTACTGTAAGCACTCTGCATCCCAAAGTGAATGAGAGAGAATTTACATAATTGCTACTTTTCTGACAGAATGAATGCACAAAACTGCAATCTAGTTTTGCAGCAGTGCGATAACAGTCAATAGGTACAGTCTACACGGGACAGCAAATCACAAGCTATTCAGGACGCATTTGCGGTACAGCTATGGCGCCGCCTGAAGTTTAATTTAGGCTTGAGGTGACTATGATGTGCTTTTAGCTCAGCCCTGTGGAGTCGGTAGTCGAAGCATCCCCCTCCATCTGACGCCTCTGGGAATGTCACTGCTCTGTGGTGTATGTGTTGCTTGCCGATGTCCGCGGGAGCACAGGCTCTGTGTATGTTAGCCCATCGTCTCAGAGGGGAGATGTCTGCTTCAGCCTAACCTCTGGGGAAATAGCGACCAGAAGTTGGCTGTCAAATAGCAGAGCTGCTGGCCCAGAATAGCATGAGGTCAGTGAGGAAAAATAGGCCTCCCACACAACAAGAGCAGACAGGGCTTCTTAACGGAATGTGTGACACTCTGAGTCAAGCTAACTGCCAAATATTCTTACACACATTAAGAGTTGATGCAACAAATCTGTTTGGGTGTGACTTTGCCACATAAACCCCAGTGATCCCATGGCATTGACTGAAGTTATCAATGATGGCAAACCGTTCTTTCACCCCTTGAGGTCAACTTTATTTGTATTACAGTAATTTACTATGACAGAAGCTCCACAGGGCTTACATTATGGAACATACAATGAAAGTGACACCTTACAACCCTCGACATGTTCACCTTGCACCCTCCATTGGCCTGAGAGAGGCTAATGGAGAGTGCAAGGTGATGAGATCCTCTTAACTTTGTCTATATGTCGATATGGTCAAATGCATTTTGGAAGTTGCACTGTACTGTGTTGTATCTAATCAATAAAAAATTAATTATATATATATATATATATAACACACACACACAGACATAATTGTTTTGCTTATATAACTGTATCTTCAATGCTTGTAAATGTCTTTTTGTCATTTCTTCTTTTCTTCCCTCCTCAAAGCTGCTAAAGCTGCTCCGTAATAAAATGGTCTAACAAAAGGCCAATTCATTTCAATTTATAATGAAAGTATGTAGTATGTAATGAAATCAAAGTTGCCATGTGTTTCTGAAGTTTTAACCATGAAAGCATTTTTTTATGAAGTTTGAAACACCCCTGGAAACATCGTCTTGCTTATTTCAGCATTGTTTTGGGGTAAAAATGTTCCCACCTCAATGACTCAGCCTTGATTGAGTGTTCTTCTGCTTTATTACCCAGGGAAATGTTTGTTGCCATGGTGACAGAGAAAGCAGGAGCTGATACAGTATTACATTATTGACCGAACAAAGAGCAAAAATGAAACATAATTTGCCATTCTGGGAGACAGACAGACAAGGATTAAACATTTCTACCTTGCTATATCATTTGCCTGGTACTGCAGGTACAGTAATTATGAGTGGAAAAAGCCATTACAGTCTAAGTTTTTCTTTGTTTCTTTCTTTCTTGCATTGTTCTTATCAGCAACTGTTGATGTCAGCGATTACAGGAAATGATGACAGAGACACATTTTGGGGATATAAATTGCAGAATACATGCATCTCTGG
>JBCAUF010000134.1:13281251-13291788 GCA_038406115.1 Haemulon aurolineatum
AAAATTGAAAATTATGGCCTATTCTGTGCGTACATGGTATTGCAGGTTGCCTGCTGATCCATTTCATAAGAATAGACTTATATCCTTGCCCATTGTGGCTCGAAAAATCAAAATTAGACATGGGTGATCACTATATGGGTGGAGCACAACACTCTGTCCTGCGTTTGCAACTGACTCCAAAATCTTGAACATGTGACCTGTAAGTCTGCCTCAAAACACTCACTACTGCCATCTTTGTATGTATTTTATCAATTGCAGAGGTGCACAGTTTGTTTCAGCATTTCTGACTTTGGCGACACCTATGGCAGTAGCAAAAAAGACACTATCAAATACAGCTACTGTGGACACTAATACCATGTCCTCAACTGCCAAGAGGGCAAGCATTTTCGCACGATTGAATGCTTTGTACCCCACCTCGCGACATCAGAGCTGCAGAAACCTTTTGGACTAATATCCCAATGTCCTTACACTTCACACAAATCACACCTACTCGGTACTTTTAATTCTGTTCTTCATCTTTGCTACCTGCGCGACACACACATCAGTCTGTGTGCTTATGCAAGGAGGACAGATTGCTCTAATGCACTCTATATCCTTCACTGAGAATAAAATAACAGACATTAATTGAAGTTCCATGCAAGCGAGAACAGAAGGTGGGTAATAACTTCAGTGGCAGCATGCTTCACAACAGACTCCCATTTGAGAGCGAGTATTTGCAGTTCTCCTGACATGCTGTAAGGGCAGAAAATGGGAAGTGATCTACATGAAGAAGGACATGCACACACAGGGCCTATCATAACTATTACTTTTGATATATAAAGCTTGGATCAATTTTGAAGGTAACGCAGTGACTTGTTGATGCACTTTACAGAATCAATAATTAACAAAGGTTCATATTATGCACGCACACACCTGTTTTTCATGTTACTCATTGCTATTACTGTATGTGGGATTGCTTAGCTGTAAGTTATTGCTTGCAGTGCTTTCACCCCTGATTTATCTACAGTACAATAGAGGTCAAAGACAATTGTGCAAATTTAATACAATGTTATGAACTGTTCAACAACATGACATTGATCTCAAGGTCATTACCTAGTAATTTCCTTACTAGATTTTCAAGAGTGATTTTGTTCTCAGAATACATGCTGAACATTCATCATTTCATGATTAATGAGATAAAATCCATTTTACGAATGGTCTCCACATTAGAGACAAAAGAAGACCCATTTGGACACTGTTCACATCCTGGAAGAATGAAGACGATACATGAATTGGAGGCAAAAATGCATTATGGGACATCTTAAGTGATATGAGTAAGCCCCTGTGGGCACATGACATAATTAAGGATTTATGCTGGGCTATATATCATATTACCATAGGAAGTCTACTTGTTCAAAGCACGGAAGCATGTCAAGTCTTATTCCTCTTTTGCTTTCTCTTTTGTCATACTTAATCTCGTGTAATCCACTTAGTATCATATCTGAGTAACATGACAGGAATTCCACCACTCCTTGTCATATAGCACCTTTAGCGGGAATGCTGGCGCTGCTTTTGTCTCACAGTTAGGCTCAGCTCCACAGCAATTTGTTTAGGCAAGGTTTGGTAAGATGTGTCACACAAACATTGCCACCAAGTCATGCATCCTGTGAGAGATAATGGACCCTTCAGTTGACTTCCTGAAGCCTGCAGGGGAGGGTCGGGGGCAGTCTTTTGTGAATACAAGCTTGATGCTGGTATAATTTCCATTTGTTTATCTCTCTTTTTCCCTTTTAGGCACATTGATATAAGATGTGCCTAAAAGAGATGTAACACAAATAATAGAAATGTCAGCTCGAGGTTAAAAGATTGCTTGATTGCATCCTAAGGCACAGCTATAATTCTTCAGAAAAAGGGCTGATGACCAATTCCCTCTGAGGCATGTGGAGTGAGTCACAAGGAAATTAACAAAGAGGCCAAAAGGGAAAACTGACAAATGCCAGTGAATATTATGAAAATCAAAGTTCGACAAATTATTTATGTTTGTACATTATGTATATTATGTTTTTAATGATCTGCTTGTTTGTATTGCAGTTTTCTGTTGTAAAAAAGTTTGTCTAATGCCATTTGGTGATATGTATCCAATAAAAGAAATAGCTGCAATAAAATATATGCACCCCTCTGCAACAGGACATTTCATATAATTATTTGTAACTGTATTGGATTTACATTACCCTTTAAGCTTATGAGCATTAAGGGGGGAGCACACAAAGCTTTGTCCCATCCTCTTCTGTCAGAGGAAGAGCAAGAAGTATCAATACATTTTGTGAAAGTAAAAGCTCTGCGTGTAAAATCCCATGAAAGTAAAAGTAAAAAATTGTTATGAGTAAAATGTACATAGTGTCAAGTATCAAAAAGAAAAGTACGAATTCTCCAGAAAACTGGTTCCAGTAACTTATATGTTACATTATCAAATTGTTAATACTGATGTAAATTGTAATTTTTGGGAAATATTGAATAATGTGAATACTGTGGGCCTTGGACACTTATTTAAATGAGACCATCTGAATCTTTGTTATTAAAAAAATGTTGCTAAGTCGGTAAAAAAAAAAAAAAAAAAAAGCTCAAAAATTCTATTCAAGGACAGTACTTCAATAAACGTACTTTTCCACCACTGCAGGGCGCAGTACCACGGTACTGCCTAATGGCACACTAGAGAAAAATAAGTGATTATCCTCCCATTGACTGGGACTCATCGGTTGTGGGTTGTAACAGTATTGATCAGATCACCGTATACATCAAAGTTTCATCACGTTAAGTCCACCCTTAATACAGTGCTGTCACTAATGACTGCCGAGGGGAAAACACTTGACATGAGCTGGTGGATGGATCTACTTCGTTTCCCTCTTAATATTGCAATTCTCACAGGTTTCTCGGATAAATCTTTATGCCGATGGCGGGATCTTTTAGGCCTGCTACAATATTTCAATAGAAATCTAAATATGAAACTGATAAAGTCAGAGCTGCCTACAGGTATGTGCTCAGTAAGACAGTAAGAAACTTGTATCTTGCCTTTGGCAGTCAAGGTGGGAAGATTTACAGGCTTATTCGAAGGGCAACATTTATGTACTCTTTATGATTTAGTGAATTTTCAATAGTATTTTCAATGTAACATCTAAACTTTTTCCCTCTCTCTTTGCATCTTATTTGTAAATGCTAAAATGTTCTCTAAATATGCAGCACTCACTGATGTTGCATATTTTCTATGTTTTCCATAATGTGCTCTGTGTTGTCTGACCTCTCTTTCAGCAGTCAGTTTTCATTTAAATCAAGACAGACAGCAACCATGTGGAAAGGCTGATGCTGCTGCTGTGATTTTCCAGTGCTGAGAAAATCTTCCACACATTCTGCCTCTATTTCAGCATATTTCCTATATGTGTGTTTGTAAACAGAAGACATGCATTATGATTAAAATTGTTGGGAAAATTACATCCACTTTTTAAGTGCTGAAAAACACGTTTTTCACATCTTTATATTTAGCAGTTTATATTGTGAATGTGGTTCATAATCATACAAGACTAAATAAATAAATTAACATTAATTCAAACATTAGTTTGCAGTCAAAAACAGACAATCTTTGAGCAGGTCAGTGATTAAACATGATTCTATGTCATGTATTTGTTGTCAGTTCCCTGTTTTTTTTGTAGTTGCCGTCCTCATATGTTCTGCTTTGTTTCACTTCCTGTCTTTGTCTATTTCCCCGCCCTTGTCCTATCTCACCTGTTTCATTCGTTAATTAGACTCTTGTGTGTTTAGTCTGTGTGTTTTCCCTGTTCAGTTGTCAGTTCGTCTGCATTTTCCTGTGTTTCGCTGTGTCACAGTGTTTCTCTTCCTGTTCCTGCTTTTCCTTTGAATTTCTTTTGAATTTCCTTTGAATTTCTTTTGTTGTTTTGTTGTTCTTGTTTGGATTATTCCCTGGACTTCCAAACACTTTTAGCTCTTTTGTGTTCCTTGGCCTCTTTTCGTCCCTTGTTCAGTAAATTCATTAAAAACCCCTTTTGTTCATTTACAACCTTGCCTTTTGTGTCCGCATTTTGGGTCCTGGTCTTTGTTTCCAATGTGACATCTTCTTTTTTTTTTTTCAATTTCATATGATCTCTTACAGTCCCTATTTGAGAAATGCATTACTGTTTTTACAGAATGAAGCTGCCAGCACCAAAGAACTTTGCCAGTATGTTAGACTCTCTTGACCTCTCTTACCAAGGATCCTTTTGCTCAGTTTGAGTCAATGACCAGTAAGGCTTGATGCTTTCTGTCCAGATGGAGCCTGCTGTGCTTTTATACACCATATACTTTAAAATCCCTTGTGTGCTGTTTGTCAGAGCTATGCCACTTCACAATTCTGTCTCTGAATTAAAATGGACTGAACTGACTGTACACCTTTTGTTCTGACATGCCCTGCAATGTATAAGAAACTCAGATGTGTACAGTGTACATCTTTGGTAGACAGAGGAGTGCTGAGAGGCATAAGGGGGGAAAAAAACCATTCAAAGGTTCTTTAAAGTCTTCTAACGTCAGCCAGTTGGTTGTGTAGGACAACTGTGCGCTACAAGACTACAAGGATATGTGGGAGAGTGAAAAAGTACCTGGCTGATTCAATGTCCACCAATGTGCACCAATCAGACAGTCTTTCCCTGTTTGTTGTGGTGTGTGTGTGTGTGTACATATGCATGCATACATACACTTAAACATTACAGGAAATTATGTGTAGATTAGTGAAAAAGGGATCCTTGTTGGACTTCTTGCATCGTTTGCTTGTGTTAGCGATGTCTGTTCTTCATAGCACTTGATATAATCAAAAGCTTAAAATAAACAAAGAGAAAAACGAAAGTGAATGTTTTATGAAGGCAAAGTGTGCTGATTGGATTCTTGCAACAAAGCCCGCGAGTGAGCACAAAATGACAAACCTGTTGCAATGAGACAACAGTTGCATATCTGCATCTGTTTCTGTCTGACATTTCTTTGGCTCTGAGCTCAACTAAATATAACTCCAAAAGGGGGATACTTTAGGTGGATTAGGCGTGCGGGGTGTGATGTATCTTCCTATGCACTTCAGTGGCTACATCTTTCAATGGCAGCTTTCCATTGAGGCTAATAACTTTGAATGAAAAGAGAGGATTAATGTTGGCCTAAAGGTTCAGGTCATCACAAATAGATCTGTTCCAACAGTGATCCATCCACTTCCTGGTTAACTGTCCAGTAAAGTGTTTAATGCAGTGGCCCCCAGAATAATATTTACTGCTGCAGTCTGTCTCATGTCGCTGAGCCCTGAAGGCCAATTCGGTATTGGTTACATTCAACTTGGTATTGATTATGCATAATCACTGGGGGTATGTCTTTCCCCTTGACTCTACTCATGTCCAGAGGAAGGTCATGGCTGTAAATTCAAGGTAGGAAAAGCTAATGAACTGATGAAGGTAAAGTGAACAACCTAGCTTAATGTAGCTACAGTATGTATGGAGAAAGCTTTGTGACTGCAGACACAATGCACTGTATTCTTGAAATAGGAAATACATTTGCCATAACGAATTAGTGCATTAACAGCTCAGGGGATTAAGCTGTTGTTGCAGAAATTGTAAAAAAACAAAACAAAAAAAAACCGTGTTTTATAAAGAAAAATTCAGGTATGAAAAATTAAATTAGAAAATGGCTTAAGTAAAATACTGTGGTGTAAGGTAGTGAGGGATTCACAAAAGATTCAAATAAATGGATGTACCAAAGCATTAGGGGGGTTAATCATAATCAAAACAACATGCTAAGACATTATGTAATAGAGCTTGCAAAAAACAATAATCAAAGCCAAGTTATCTCATCAAGCTGAGTACATTGCACACATGTAAAATAAAATGTGTGTACCTATTAAACAATTCTGCTCTTTACCAGAGAAATCAGAGATATTGCAGAGATATGGCCCTGTTATAGATAGAGCAGATACTTAGTGGCCTTCATAACACCATGGCTGTTCAAGAGAACGGCTCCAAGATGGAGTCAAGGTCAGTGGAAAACCTCATTCTGACATTAGAATAGTGATGGAGCGTAACGTCCTTTAGATGTCCAAGAAGTGCTGGCACGTATACATTCCCACTGCAGTGGCAATAAAAAGGAACCATGGTAACTTTAAAAGATTGGATATTCATCTTGTGTTTGAATTAACAAGAGCATATCGGTGTGGGCCGCGCTAATTTAATGGAGAGCTCAGCCTGCAGCCTCAATGAAAGAGGCAGATATTAAGAAGTAAAATCTGAAGAATGGTGATTATACATCTGCAGTGGATAGCGTTCAGTGGGAGAGATATGCCTTACAAATAGACATACAGATATTGTAGGAGACGGAAGAAGTAATGATCAGCAGAGCTCTTACAAGGGTGGATAAAGATAGAGATCAGAATTTGTATTTAGTCTGTTGGGTTTGATTTAGATTATTGCACTCTACACTTCATTTTACACACAACATATATATCATTAAAACATGATATGAAAAAACAAGATGACAAAAAAAAAGACTCAAAGCATTAAATAGAGAAAAGAGAAAAACTAAAACGAAACAGCGCACTTAGCTTCCCTCAGAGAGAAACTCTACTATACCAATTTGTCTGTACATCCCATCCCAAAAATTGATCAATTATTAAATCAACTCTTCTGGTTAATCCTCAGCTTCATAAAATGCCTCCAGTCTCAAAGTAGCAGCATGCAGATGGTGAATTATACAGAGGAGATGAACAGTAGTGCATGAGCACTGCCACTTATCTCTGCGCATGCACTTGTGTGATGTTGGTCAAGGGACTTTGCACTCTGCTGCTTTAGCCATGTGAGCACATGCAAGGTAAATGGGGTGTGAACAAATTGCACAGTGTTAGATGAGAAGTCTGGACTCTTGCGCTTACATCTCTGATTTTGCAAACTTAATTTATTAATGGGAACAAGAAGAGATGTGGGAACCATTAGACGAGAGGACATGGGCTGTGTGGTGGTGTGGTCTACTCTTGTTTAACGTTGTGAGTGTTTTATGTCAATGTTTCTGTTATAGACTATTTGTGATACTTAAGGATTTGGCTGAGCAATTATGGAAAACAGACCAGGATATTCAAAGTTTAATTAAAAGTCTAATGTTCCACCCATGATAGTGTTCTAACAAATCATTTAAATAATTTTAGGTGATAATTTCTCACTCGTCTTGGGAAAAGGAACACTATCTCCATTAATAGCAGCCAGAATTGAGCAGTTGACTTGAAATACTGAAAATTGCTGTGGCACCTCTCAGCCAAATGTTCTGTACTATACTTTAAAACATGGGAAATAGATGATTCAATAAAGGGCAGACTATAGTGACAGTATGATTGTAAAAAGGGGAGATTTCATTTCTTGAGCCTTAACATTGAAGCTTTGCAGGTGTATGTCACTGTTAATTTCACTTATGAAGTGCTGAATAGACTGGCTGATATTTAAAATGAGATTGGTGATATTTCAGTAAAATATTTTCCCTTTTAACATTGAATTTATTTCAACTCAGAACCACCTGTATAATGACAATTGCAGAGAGAGAATTCATTTTTGCTACGGTGTCTTTCAAACAGAAAATGTCTGCAGTGGTGATGGGTTAGAGTTAGATACTTCTCATTGAAGTTATCCTTGAAAAATGATCTGTAAAATCATACGTTAGAAGACTAAAGATAATAAGGATTCACACAATTTTACCACCCAAACATATATATGTATATATATATATATATATATAGATTACAGGCACAGTGCAAGAGTCTTTTGTCTGTCTGCTAAAATGCCATCTTGTACTGTGGGACTGAAGAACAAACTAGCATGTGTATAAATGTGTGTGAATGTAGTGTATCACTCTACATGTAACAGACTGTACGTCAATACAAACATAGTCTATCTACATGCTGAGTGTGCAAATGTATAATACAAAGCTAAACGGAAAGATATGACCAATAGTAATGCAGAAATGCAATTTGGAAGTCCTAGAGAACATTTCCCTGACTATTGCAGGTTCATTGTATTAAATTTCACAGATCCATTACATGTCTTTGAGCAAATGGTACACCCATCTTAATAATTAGTGGTTTTATGTCGCTGGTCAAGATTGTATAATAAGTATGACGTGATAAGTAGAGCCCTTGGGACGAACTTGGCTCTTCACTGAGGTGAGCAGAGAACAATGGTGGAGAAAAGAGAGATTTTGTATACTGTGGAACCAAATCAAACGAAAACAAAGTAGACATGAAGACGGGCACTTTTATTTTTACTTTGATACTGCTAATCATGTCCAAACGCCAGGCTAATGGCTTAAGATGGTTCCTCCCTGACATCAGTGAGATGACTGCAGTGACATTGATCAGGATGTTAATTAGCTTAATATATTAAAAGATTGTGATGGTGGTGGTTATGATGACTGTGTCTGCGAAGCACGAATAATGATTATGACAGCAATGACAATGATATTGCCAAGTATATAGCATAGCCTTGAGTAACTAGCAATTTAGTTAGCAAGGTTTATGAACGTAAATGCTCACAAAATGATACAATTCTGCACAGCAATGGTACGATCTACATAATCTTTGCTCTATACTGGGATAGTGACTCTGAAGAAATAGTTTGGATGTTAGAAGGATGAAGACTAAATTCTCAGTTCTCTCTTTTTTCAGTACTGCCATATTTTCAGTGATGAAATTTAATTTAACATGCAAACACACATGTAATAATAATAATAATAATGGAGAATAAAACATTGAAAAGAGATAAACTCCTAGTCATAGTGATTCCAGAAGCTCTTTTATAAATTTACTTAATACAATATATTTGTTAATGCGCAGTTCATGTCCAAACACACTGATTAATCATTTCCATCACTTGGCCAAAAAAGATACAGTAACTATAGCTCTACGGTCACAGTCAGAGACCTCTAATGAGACTTTATTGACGAGGCACCTCATCACCTCATGAAACTGAAATTCATATGCATGTGCTGCTCTGCCAGTTGCAGTGTGACACACCTGTTTAACCCTGCATAGCTTTATCACACTTAAGGGCAGGGGGCAGCAGCATGTCTCTTTCAGGTCTTTATTAACTCACGGACCAACAAGTACTCATTTGCGGGCTCAGCTTTTGACCGTAGAGATGGGCATGTTGTATTTGAAACATGCTTCAGAGACTTCTACTGGCTCAGTGAATGAGGCCCATTTTATTAAGAACCCTGCACAGATCATCACCATCCACAAACCTCTGAACAAGACTATAAATGCTGCTTCACTCCATGCAGACACGTGTATAAGACAGATGTTTTGTAATCATTATTACTCATCATTTTTTTTAACTTTTCCATTTTGTTGCTGCAAATTTGCTGCTACAAAAGACAAATGGTCCCCTTGTGTTGAACACAGCTGAGAAAATGCACTCAGCAAAGTGAAGGGATGATTATGCACCACGTTCCATTTAAGTGAAATTTCTGTGAACATCTGCACCTTTTGTCCAATTTCTCCGCAATTTTGAATAATATCAAACATGCATAAGTCCTTTTTAATGAATGAAAGAGTTTGCACTATGATTGAGCACAAATAGCTGCACAGGGGTTCATGCCTGCCAATACACAAGCTTGCGATAAGCCAGTTGAACAGCCAATGAGCGAGTCTCTACTTGGACTGGGGCTTATGCTCCATCTCCTTAGCATACGACTGCTGTGAACCTCACTGTTGCCATATTCTGCATGGAACGAATCAGGAAATGCACAGTGCAAAAGCCCCCCCACCCTTTCACAAGAATAACAGAATTCATCTACCTAAAATGTCCTTGAGCAAACAAAGTTTTAACATTGCCGGATGCAAAGGACAGATTTTGATTGTGGCATCAGTCAGATCCCCCCTCATCAGCAAACAGCTGGGGCAGACCAAAAGGGCACATAAATCACTCACTCTCTCAGCTGATGTCAAAGGAAGCGGCAGCGCTGCTCTAAGTGACAGTATGTTAAGAGAGGCCCACATAAAGGGTTCTAAAGGCTCCTTTGAAAGGGCCATTAGAACAAAAGGAAACGCCCATAGAAGGGCAGAGGAATTCATCACTCCTTCCTCCACTGAGGGAGGGGGTGACCAAGAAACACACTCTATCCAAACCCCTCATGAAAACAGGAGACAGTATGAACCCTAACGTGAGAATACACTGAAAAGAGGACAAAGCTGACCTGAGTAATGCATCATCTCTTCCTCCATATCACATCTTTACCCCTCGTGAGGATGGACTGTGCCTATGAATCATGGATAGTCTGCACAGTATTTGCGATGAGTGATGTCTGTCTCTCACAGTAGTCAAATATATGTAGAGAGTCTATTGTCAATGTGATCCCACAATGGCTAGATGGATCCTGATGACAGACAAGACAACCCATATTTCCTCAGTAGGAGCCGAAGACACCCCAAGTACCACATTGACTTCCAGCTCTACACAACATATGCAGATTGGGTGGGCAAACTTGCATGACTTCCACTACCAGGGCA
>JBCAUF010000134.1:13291888-13302014 GCA_038406115.1 Haemulon aurolineatum
CTTTTACTGCCTGTCAGCATCTCCGTGTGAGGTAATCAATTATCCTACGCACTTTAGAGCGCCCTGGTCAAGGCCATGAGTCCCCATTTTGAGTCATCCAATGGTTTGCCAGATCTTTATTGAGCCTTACCCAGATTCCTTCACAGTGGGTTCCCTGAACTGCTTCCACACTTCTGTAACCACAGAGGCTGTAGTCCATCTGGACTCATTCTGCTGATTCAGGACTCCCCTGGGCTAACCGAGACTAATAGTCTTCCTTCTTATGCTTTTCCTTAACCAATGCTGTGTGCCAGCTTTTTCCTCTGGCTGTCACCATGACAGGCACCAATGATCTTCTGACCTCAGACTGCATGTCCAAATTCTCAGTCAATCCAATAACAAAACACTTCCTGATTTTGGATCTGCCAGTGCACATTTTCAGTATGTAAAGAAGCAGAGTGGCACCTTTTGTGTTACTGGCACACAGAGGTCAACATGCCTGCAGCATGTGGCAGGAACATGAACTTATCTCGCTCCTGCTGCAGGATTCTATCTCACTTTTTATCGACTGTGTTTTTATTTTAGATTAAATTTGCATTCGTAGTGGGAGTCACATTTCTTCATAGCATAAATGTATGACTATTAGCTGCACACCAAGCCAAAAGGGATGCTACTATAGTTACATACAGTGTGAAGAAAAGCTTAGAGTTGCCGTGATCATCATTTGCTAACCTTTATAGTTAACCTTTAGAAAGGTGCACTGGCAGGCAGGTGCTCATTTGTTCATATCTTTTGAGGTACACTCAGGTGCACAAAAGAGTGCCTTTAATCATTTATGCATAGAAAGAGAAGGCACTGTCACATGATGTACATGCACACTTTAGTGAGAAATGTATGTCACTGAATTACTGAGTCAAAGATTCCAGTGTTTTATCTGAGTGTCTAAATGAAACTTTAAGAAATAACACAGCATTATGTAAGACTGAGCTGTGACTGGCTTTTTGCACCACCACAATGAAACACTCAAGAGGGAAAACAGACACAGATCTATTTTCCAGGTGCAAACAGAAACATTACTCAAAGTGGCAGAGCTCCGCACGCCAAGCTGCATGCTAAGCACCTTACTTTTAAAATTTAAAGTCAATGATGGTTGAGGCTTTAAGTTGTGGTCTGCAATGCGATTTTAGCCGCAAATGTCTGCACAAACACTTCAGAGGAAAACCACGTTTGGGAGTGTGATGTACCTTGATTCTGCTAAGTTGCCAGATTTCAAATAATTTCCTCAATGTCTGAAAGAAAAGGTATTTGTGTGGCCATCAACCAATGAAAACAAGAATGTGCAGTATTCTAGAGGAAGGGTGTGTGTGTGTGTGTGTGTGTGTGTGTTTTTTACATAGTTACCTTGCAATGTAATTATTTATTTTTACATAGACTTGCTTTGTTTCAGTTTCTCTAACTGCTATCAAATAAAACCAAATAAATGATTTTACCAAGATTTCAATTACAAATATGTAAATCTAAGTCTAAGTAATATTTTCTCTTCCTTTTTAAAGAGAAAGATTTGTCTGAAAGCGATGCCTCTGTGCGATGGTTGGAGTCTTAACTCGAAGCACCATTACGGCGACCTGACCTGCATTGCTCATATATTTGCACATAGCTCTTTCATACCTGAACTGGTGAATAAGAATACATATACTGTATGCGGGTATATGTGTGTGCCCCAATGCATAATTCATGACTGACCTCCACCAGCTTGTTAGCATGTTCACGGAACACCTGGGCGTACTCCTTGACCTCCTTCTCGTTTCCACTCTTAGCCGCTTCAATGAGCACCAACAGAGGGACGTTGGTCTCCAGGAACGAGTCTGAGATGTGGTCCATCACTGCCTTTCTCAACTAGAATACAGAGAGAGAGAGAGAGAGAGAGAGAGATGAGGAAGAGGTCACATTATTAATAATATTGCAGATGACTTCACTGTATTACATTTGGCAATGATTACATATCACTTAGTATTGTAATGAATATGATGTCGTAACATAATGGGGTGGAAGGACAGCGAGAGAGGGAGACAAAGCAAGCAGGAGAATGAAAAAGAGGAGGTGAACTCTCAATGGGCAGGAGTGTAAATTGCTTGTAAGGTGTCATTTCTCCCATAAGGCCTTTTACTAGGGCGGACTTTGCGACTTATATCTTTGTTTATGGAATCGTTTTGTACCAAACTGGCAGGGGACTGGTTGTTTTATAAGACAGTAAATGGACCCTGATGCTACTCACTGGAAGATCTGATGAGATGCCAGAGGGAGCAGTATAGAAACCACGACAGACAAGTCCTTTATCTTACATAGAGAGGGAGTAGGTCACATGAGACCAGTGCTGAGACAGACAAGAATACACTAAAGAGGAGGAAAATTCCAACAGATGGAACATTTGTTTTGTTTTGAGGGAACTTTCAGTCACTGTCCATCATTAATGAATTTATTATAATTCTTCGCACTACAAAAATGCAGTGGAATGAGTGCAACTGAAAAAAATTCAAGACTATTACCCAAACATAACCAATAACTCAATTAATTCAGATACACTGTTTCAATACATTACTGTTATTGCTGTGTTGTGCTATTGTAATTACAATAATAATATAACAATTACTGCAGCACAGAAAAAAAGTAAGTATATTAATCCCACTTAATTAGAATTTCACATTAACATCATGAGCCATAGAAATTCAGTATCAACCATAATTAAGGTCTGTACAAACTAAAATAGCATAAATTGTATGCACACCACCCACGAATATGTTAACACAGACAAGAATCTTTGGTCAGTCCAGTTATCACTTCTCCACACATATAAATGATGACATTCAAGAGAAAAGTGTTTAATTAGCAACATGGATGACAGACATTTGTTTGACTTTTCAGGCCACCTTCTGTAATTGGATGTAAAGCAAACACTGCGACCACATTCCTGAGTTTAAAATGTTTAAGTAGCATGAGAGAGGGTAGAGAAGACTAATAGCTGTGACTGACAAGGGAAAATTAATTTAGCCAACAAAAAAATCATATGTAAGTCTGTCAGTCGCACTTAAATAACCTGCAGCAATTACAAACTTAATTGCCAGTCCACCGAGTGGAGGAGAACAATGGTGAATTATGCCTTCCTAAGGGCAGATAATCCATTACTATTGCCTCTGGAAAGAGGCTAGATTTGGCCAGTCTAGTGGACATGACAGGTCTGCAAATGCTGTAAACAACCCAAAGCCACACTCTCTATAAGCACTCCCTTATCCAGAACTAATCTGGATCTCTGATTTGATGAGATGTGTACTGAGATGCAATGCAAGACTGACCAAAAAAAAAAAAAGCAGGCTTCTTTGAAAAGCTGATAAACTTTGGCATTTCTGAATTGTAAATAGTGCACCGTTTTCACTCAGCAGAGAACAGAATTGCATCAGTTCGACTGTGTAACCTTGCTACCATGTCACCTCGTGGAAAGGACGAGGAATCTGGGAGGATAAAGATCTTGCATTGCCCAAACTATCTTCACACTATATTGTGGTGTTGCAGCACCAGTAGAAAGGCGTGGCAGAGCACACTATCAGTCTGAGAAAGGAGAGCGAAAAAAAGATCGGGGTTGTTTGTAGGCCTGACCTGTGATTACCTAACTGATGTTTTTACTGCAATAAATTAAGTACGGGGAGCAATGGGGTGGTGGTGTTGAGCTGCATTTTGAACGTGGAGCATGAATTACCTTTCCCAAAACATAACACTGTGTCATAAATTAGCACTAATTCTGACCAGGTTTTAACTGTAGTGTGTCCATTCTAAAAAAGTGACAAAGTGAAGTATACTCAGCGATGTACATTGCATACTAAAGTGGAGGAGCTGCACTAAATTACAACAGCTGAGTAAGTGGGCCACAAACAAGAGCAGAAAGTAACAGATCACATTCATTATCCATCAGTCCTATCAGACTGCATAGGTTAAACTGGATTAAAATGCAGAAACTGACATACATTGTCATTCCACCATTTTCAGTTATCATGAAATGATCCATGTCGACATATCCTGACATCTATCACAATGGCTTTCAAAAAACATTATTCTTTCCATAATTTGCTGAACACTGACCGAGTAGAAAGATTCCTGGTAGTTGCAAGTTGCTATTGTTGTTACCGAGAAGCAATCACTAGTTGATGGCATATACAGGTGCACATGCATAGGATATGTCTAAGAGAGCGCGGGGCCTCAGGATACTCGCGAATGCCCAACAGCGAAACTGATTCTGACGGTGGGTTTGAGTGGAGAAATGATACAGACGAGTGATTTCCCAAGTCGCAGTCTCTCCTGCACTATCAGCATTCTAATGCCCACACACCACTCCCACAGAAATCCATCTTCAATCTTTCAGATCTCACCTCCCTCCATGCTCCACCCCCACCGTCTCTCCTCTAACACTCCCTCTGTATTTCACTAACACTTAAAGGAAATAGACCTGGAATTCCAATAGATAGCAAAGGCTCAGCTCATTATAAGTTAGTGGGGCAGCTATTTGTCTCCCCAGTCATGCAGTGCCACAGTGGTTTGAGCCCTGAATGAAACGGATTTTGGTTTTACATATTCATATTTTAGATTACTTGATGTTATGGGTGTTATGGGTGTTGGTATTGTTTCCCGAGTTTCATTTCTAATATACATGTTACATGAATACATATTCTTCCAGGATGCTATTAGCATTCTGTCTAGCAGCATGTACGCTGAGGAGAAATGCTCCAAATGAGACATAGCAGTCAGCCACTGCTGCTAAGATGGATACACATACAGACATGGTTCTGTGGAAATGTTTGGGCTGATTTCCTAATTTGGGTTGGACTGCTTGATTTACGTTAAATTAAATCTTAATGTTACATGATACAGTGATATTTAAGATGGTAGTAAGCTTCCCCCAACAAGCTGGGACGAGGCCTTTCACCTTTCAGCATGTCAGGGCTGGCATGCACAAAGGGAGGTCCATACGATGCTGTTAGAAGCCTCTTTTGAAAGGGTCAGAATTGTACTTTCATGCATTTCATCCATAAATAAATTATTTTCTGTGTTTGCCTGGATGCAGCCATGGCCTTGACACCAACCAACACCTCAGATGAATGGAAAGGTCAGCTGGAAGCCAGGCCTTATTGTCCAACAGTGTTTGACCCCATTTATGCCCCTGTGGCTGAATGTGAGCAAATCCCTGCAGTTGGGCTCCAAAATGGAACGGAACTTGTGTAAAGCCTCAAATCATGTATGATGTAATCTATATGGTAATATGCATATTATGTTCAGATTTCTGCATAATTTGTGCTTCTACATACCATCATTAATATTTACATTATACCCTAAATGTTAAGCTATATTGCATTTGAATAACTTGGTTCAGTTAGCCAATTGGAGGCAGGTTACTTCTGAGTGAGTGACTGATTTATCAAGTGAAAGAACATATGGTTGAGTTCCTTGATGAAAGCATGTGCGTTTAAAATAAAAAAATAAAATAAAAACAAGATGGAAAGCAGGGATTTTGCAGAAATGGTTGCTGTAATGTTAATGGCTTTGTTATTTGAGAATTTGAAAAATAGTGTAATTATTGCTTTTCCTATCATCACTCCATCATGCCTCCTATCCTGCGCATCTCTTTACTTTTGCCATCCAAAGAGGAGAAATCGCTAAAATTAACTCGGCGAATCCCACCTGATACTGAAGTGGCTAACAAGGAGCTCTGTAGCATAATTAAGATGATGCATATGCTTAACAAAACTTGACAGACAAATATATGTGTTGCTCACTGATAAGTGGGAGGGCTGTGCGATCTTCAAAGATGAGATTAGCATTAATTTGCTGCATTTGCTTTTTAATGGGGGAAATGTTTGCATTTTGTGGGATTAGACACCTGCTCTGTCACAAAAAAACAGATGCACGAGGGAAACTGTTGCAAGCCTCCCCCATGATCAATGTATGACTCAAAAACGAAGACATAAATTCATCTTCAAAGGATTGCAAATCTAAACAGAATTAACATATGTACACACATGCATTCAGAGGCAAACTATGCCAACTTGACTTGTTTACAATTCAATAGAGTCTTTACACATGCAAAGGGTGGAAACCATGAATCATAATTCGAAATGGAACACTGTGATGGATTTCTGAATGTTTATGCTTGCATTTCGGTTGCTGTTACGTTTCACTTGTGATTCAGGACACATAGCGGTGGGTACCTTGGGGTCAGCACAGGAAAGTTTCTTATTAAAATGTCAAGAGCAATCACACCATAAACGGCTGGAGTCACGGCTGAGGGGAAACAGCCTGAGCAAATCAAAAATTAAGTAATAGCTCTCATATATGATATCTATCAGGGAGCATGGGAAGATGATTAGTGAGAAGAGGGTGGAGATATGAAAGGGGGGGAAGAGGGACTGACTGATCATCAACAATCTAAGGACAAACACATTAGACGTCTCTTCTCAGAGCCTTCATTTAATGTGTGCTGCAAAATAAAACACTAAACAAGGGAGTCCAGTTTTAGAAACAATGAAAGGCTGCATAAATGAAGTGTTTGTGTCCCCTTAGGAGTACTGGCACTGAGAGACACTGCTCATGACACATTGCCTGTTTATCATTTCCATTTACCACGGATATTTTATTAGATTCTGATCATTTCATCGAAACATGTAATTGACTGTGCCCTTTAAAGTAGTACTGAAATGTGATTTACTAAACTTGTTGACCATTTCCATTGACTACAGTCACTGCCAGTATGGCAAATACCTGTTTACCTGTTGTCCTGTATGGTGAAATCAAAAACTGCTTAACACCAATGACGACAAGCCTTTTAGGAAGGCGTCTCTGCCATGGCACACATACTGAGTTGAAGGCAAATCGTAGGTGCTCCACTAACAATTAACCACTGAATAATTAAAAAATGAACTCTGATGAACTTAAACCTTGGTGGCATTGATGACAAACACATACTGTACATTGTCAATGAATGTACTATCGGGTTTTGCAGAACAGTCCCGTATAAACAGTCTGTCTGGTTCAGTTGGTTGTAATGCTGCTTGGATTCACAAATTTGGGGCCTCTAGTTATTATTTGGCCACCTTGGCAATGCTAAAAACAACACTGCCATGATAACACCTTACAAAGTTGATATTGCAAACATGTTAGCACACAGTTGCCTATTAACATAACAAGCAGACACATCATTAGCATTCATTTGAAGTTATAGCTTTGGCTATGTGGTGAGTATTTCTGAAATTCACTTCACTTTTTAGTTTTTGTCTGGAACAACCACTGAGGCAAATATTTATCTTTTTAGCTGCTGAATGGTCCACTATAGTCGCAAATTAATTGTCAGCTTTATCTTTCTTCATACTCATACTAGACACCTACCTGCTACATCTGGAATGGATGCAAATGAAAGTGGTAAAAGTGAATAATAACAGAAAATGGGGAACTTGAGAGGTGTTCTTTTGATTGATTCTATCACACACAACAACTCATGTTATCATCTTGTTCAGCCTTTTGTGTTTATTATTTCTTATTCAAAAGTATATCTTTATTTATACATATCCTGTTTGTTAGTCGAGCTTTAAACAGGTGATGCCATCAAAATGGATATGTATTTTCCAGTGCCTGGGATTACAAGGAATTTGCTAAAACATAGCTAATGAAACCTTAATGTGTAGCCTGAAACCATATAGCAGGGAAAAGAGCGAAATAATTCACAGATAATCTTGAATTGTTAGTCTAAGCAAAGAGTTACAGCTGACAAGATTTGCGGCAGCTGTTCCTCCTTACCATGATAACCCTCAACAATTACAAACAGCTGTACTAATCAACAAACTAATGGTGGAAATGGAAATGATTTCAACATCCCAAAGCAGAGAGAGAGGGAGATTGGTGAAGAGAGAGGAAAAAGAATATGTGAAGCAGTTGTGCTATAGGGAATCCTGGAATCAGCCATCAGTCAAAATACAGCCCAGAGAGTTGACTTGACAGATGCATTCATTACAGGCAGGATGACAGGGGGTAAAACACATGGCTCCTTTCCAACAACTTTGTTGGGTTGGTTACCTAGTGAATACTAATTGAAGAAGGAAATGTGCACGTTTAAATACATGGCTTTATGTTAAGGTTTAGCATCCTCCCTTGTCCACCTATCTGACTGAAAAGTCCACTCATTCTCTTTTTTATTTCTAGGGAAAATTACCTTTTCTTGGTTACACCTGAGTCACAGTCAGGTTTTTTTAAATAGCAAAAATCATTTCTAAATGTTCAAATATAAATATCTGCTCTTCCTCCATACAAATCTCTCAAAAAAGGGCCAGAGGCTAAAGCCTTATCGTTTCTGATGGTAGCTATGAATGTGCTGTAACTTATCTGTTGAGTGAGTGCACATTTTGCAGCTATTCCTTGCTATTATATATATAAAGCTGAACAAACTACTCCATCTTCTTGTCTATTAGAGGGGCCAACTGCGCATCTTCTTCAAGAGTCCTCAGCTAAAACAAACACTGCTTTCCATGTTTCAAAGACTCATAAATTGAACAACACTTTATTCATACAAAGAGAACATTCATACTCAAGCCTTAATCTATTTTCAACAGCTACTAGGACTGACATTCATGGAAAATGGCAAGTGAGTGGCATGAGCAACTGTCCCAGTGTCAGCTATTAATATATTCAATCACTAATGTAGGCTTCATGACATAGCCTGACTTGGTAAAGCAAAATTTAGGGGCATGATAGACTTTGTGGAAGAAGCTCAAGACAGACCAAGTTATGGGAAAAACACAAGCTGCTTTGATTCCAGGAATGGGTGTAGGGTTTGTCACAACAGCAGCATTTTCAGAGTAAGTCAGAAAATGATTGAGGCTCCATTTAAAACATACTGCTGCTTATCTCAGGCTCAAGAATTGCATCAGTTGTGGACGAGACAAAACATGGCTGGTGTTTTTGTGATGAAACGGGGAAGTAAAAGCATTTACATCTGCATTTTATGGAGAATTTCAGAAACCAGTCCTGATTTGTTCCGTCTATAAATAAGCTTAACTTAAGAAATGTCCACTTTCCCAAACATCTTGTGATGTGTTTTCCAAACAACTGTGGATAGGATATATACACAATTGAGTTGGTGGGCTAATTACTGAGCTACAGAATGCTAGGATCACTCATTAGCTCGCCTTGACATTTCATTCACGTGATCTGTTAAGGCATCTCATCTGGCATATCAAGTTTCTTAAAAAATAAGGTCAAAGCTCAGGTGATTTCATGTACGATTTACTTTCAATTCGTATTTGCTGATGTGATTGTCACTCCCTTCTTTGTGAACTTGGTGAAATAAAACAATGAACTATAACCCTAGTTCTATGGGCACGTGGGCTTCACTCTGTGATGGGGCTATATATAGTTTCAACCACGCATCTCAAGGTATACTGAAAGTGTGCATGTAAATGCTCAATAAATGAGGATAAGGCTACTCAATACTATAAGGCTTGAAGATTCAGTTCAGGACAATTAGTGATTTGTGGGAAATGGCTCTTCGTGCAGGCTGATTTGGGTAACTTTAGGAATTTGGGGGTTTTCAAAGTTCTAATTTTGACCTTTAATGCCCGCACTAGTACAGTATCAAAATATGCTGTCCCTCAATATATATATGTACATTTGTATATATATATATATATATATATATGCACACACACACACACACACACACACACACACACAGTATCACAGTTCTATTGCCAGATAAGACTGAACAAGTCGTCAAAACCCAAGTTAAGCCCTGTTCTTTTCTCTGTAACTCTAACTTTCTGCAATATTTAGAAGAAGATTGTGTTTATGGCAAGTAATCCATGATTAAGATTTATGCAACTAAAATTTCTGGTTCAGATTAAGTAAAGTTTGTGGTTGCAGTTATTAAATTCTTCTTCTCATTATGACTATACAGTAAACCTAACCCATGCTCCTTCACCATATTCCTCACTCCACCCCATCAAATTTTCAGTGACATTCAAACTTTCAATACAAGATAGCATTTGATATATTATTTTAAAAAGTAGAATTAAATTACAGCTACAATTATTAACACCATTATTTAAAAAAAACATTC
>JBCAUF010000134.1:13302114-13312208 GCA_038406115.1 Haemulon aurolineatum
TGCTATTTGTTCAGCCCTCTGTTTTGATGCTAAACTTAAAATGGTTGTACTGTTTGCTTTCCTCATTGACCAACTTTAAAATGACTAATACCCTATGCCTGAGGTGGATAAAGATAACCTGTTTGTAAAACTGTAATTATATTTATTCATTCCTGAGCCAGAGGTGTCTCTCTCCTGTCTGTGGTTTCTGCCAATTGCAGCAAAACTTTTAAGCAATTGAAATTGTTTGGAATGGAATTAATAAAATATTTAATTTTATTTCATGTATTTGTGTCTGTCCAGCCTCAAGACCAGAGGTGCCCATATATAGAGATATATCTCATTTTCATATTTTCACACCTATAACACTTTACACTTTTTCAGTTTTTCACTTGTCATTCTCTTATTCTAATTATGTTATGCTTTTTTTTTTATGATTGCTTCTATATACAGTATCTCTTCATCATATGTTTTGTTTTCAATTATCAATTATTGTTTTAAGTGTTGTTTTGAAAAGCAAAGCACACATATTATTAGTAGTTTATAATTTTTAGAATTCCAATGCAAAGCAAGGGAGTGATCACTGCTGCTACCTTAGTTTACAGCCTTCATCCTAGCCCAAAGGGTCAGCATGAAAGGAGCCCTGCTGCTGCCAGCACCAGATGTACAGCGGGGAAACAGAGGGTCACCTGCTGCTAAAAGGCTGGTAAGGCATAAGGGGCACTGACTTATGGAGATGGAGTTTTAGGCAAAGACAAGGTCTTGCTAGACTGCAGCTTGCTGTCTCGATGTGCTGTTGTCAGGTGATAAAAAGTGCATACAGAGTTGTTTATCTTTTTTGGCTGGTAACACCATGCATTTATTTCAGTGTGCTTCCCCACTGAGCTTCATGGTCAAGCCTTCAAAAGGCCTAGGGGGTAGACTGTTAACTTGAGTTATGTTTTTTGTCTTTTTTTTCAGTTTTTCACATTGTCTATGTGTGTGTGTGTGTGTGTGTGTGTGTGTGTGTGTGTGTGTATGTACCATCGTGCACACGCAGTTACACTGCAAAAATTGAGCTAGCTAAATGTTATTGTGTAAATTTCACGAAAAAACTAAAATTACAACTGAAGTGGTGATTGAAGGTTTCTTGTCAGGAGGTACAGATGATTCATATCTATTGTAAATAAAGAGCAACGTTGTAATCATGGTGGATGGAGACAGGAATAACAACAGGTTGCCAGGCTGTAATTTTTGAGTCATGAAGGTTTGGTTCTCCATTTGCTTGCGCATCCTTGAGTTATCTTGTTTGGATGGAAGACATATTTTCATTGGCATGTTGTTAATCAAACACTCTTTTAATATTTGCATGAGGCAAAAATGCAACATAATTATGCTACACTGCGTTGTCTCCATCATACTGGGAAGTGTTGTGGAAATTTACATTTACTAAGAAAACAAAACAGGGGTGGGAATGACATGCTTGACACCTACCGAGTTTGCCCTGGATAACAGACAGCTTGGTATTGTCTTGTATGTACACACAACAGCATGAAAGAAAAAAAAAACACAATGCCGCATTTCTCCGGTGGCGTTGTCACGAGGCTTGTTCAGTCTTACCTGCTCCCATTTCACAAATGCTGTCTGTCATTTGTGCTTGTCTGCTCTAATATGCGATCCCTCCTTTTCACAATGGAGACGATGGAGACCGAAAAGCTCAGGCGCACAATAGTGCTCCTCCCTTCAGGAAGGGCTTGTGTCTCTACACGGCGCCACTGACTTGCTAAACTCAAAATGTTTTGACATAATTACAGTATCACAGCTCCATGCAATGCCTGCATGTGTGCTGCGAGTTTGCCCTCCCATCTAAACTCAAAGCTCAAACAGACCGCCTATTCTGTCAAGCCAACCCTTGAGTCAATAGAACATCCTGTCAGAGTGAGTACCGCCTGGCAGTCTGTCAGGCAGCCCCACCAAATGCCCAACGGGAGGGAGAGTTATAGCCTCCCATCTGGAATGATCCCCTGGTCTTAAGAGGTCATAGAGGACACAACCGCAGCTACTCTGTGCAGGTGCTTGCTATTGTCAATTTTGTAAGAGTGCCTCTACCGTAAAAAAGAAAAAGAAAAAAAAAAAAAAACAACGAAAAAACATCTTGCCCTGCCTGACAGGAAAGGGTTGTTTGGGAGTGAAACTGTATTCAGGGACCACAACTGATGTCCTGATGGTTTGTGAATGGGTCTGCTTTTTCTGTTACATGATGCCTTTTCAAAGATGCGTGATGCAAGTCGTTATAATATTTTCTTGCAACAAATTAGCATTGAACATTCACCCCAGAAGCACACTTGAATGACACTTGTTTTTCCAAGTGTGATCCTAACAATTCTTTTTTCAAACTCTGCAGGATGCAACAGTGGAGAGCAAGATTGATCTTGTCTTCAGTGAAAACGAAAAATAAATCAATATTGCTTTTTAGTTCTGACATCGTGTACAAGAGCATGAATCATGTATTTATTCATCACTATTGAAATGTGGTAGGTAATTTTACTGGAGATCCCTGATACAACTCTTCTGATTTGGGATATAAGGAGTATCACCGAGTGGCCATAACATTATGAGCACCTGCTTAATATAGAACCGCCTTTTATCCGTCAATATGCCACCAACTGTGATAAACCTGTGTATATTGACACCTTTCTACCAGAACCATCATAGAGCCATAGTAATTCATCTATAGGATTGGACCACACTGGCCAGACTTTGCTCTCATGTGCATGAATGAACCTGGGCTGCCTGTGACCCTGTTGCCGGTTCACCTTTTCCCTCCTTGGACCACTTGACCACTTAGGTACTAACCGCTGCAGCCAAGGAACACCCCACAAGAGCGGCGGTTTTGCAGATGCACTGACCCAGTTGTCTAGCGATCACAATTTGGTCCTTGTCAAAGTCGATCAAATCCTTCCCCTTGCCCATTTTTCCTGCTTTGAGGACAAATGTTCACTTGCTGCCCAAGACAATATATCCCACCCACTGACAGGTAGCCTGATAACGAGATAATCAGAGCTATTCGCTTCACCTGTCAGTGGTCATAATTTTCGGGCTGATTGGTCTAGTTCTAGCTACATACAAATAAAATTTAAGCTGGGAATGCTGCTTGGAGAGCATTTGACCTATAAATGTGGGCAGTGCTCTGGAATGTGATCACACTGTTGTTCATTCAAGCAGCATCAAACACAGTGGCACAGTGTGCCAGTAGAAAGCACCTACATGTCACAAACCTGGTGGTTTATGGTCTTGGTGCGGGCCCTGTCTGTGAGGAGGTGGTATGATGTCCCCAGATTTCATGTGTGCTCAGACTAAAGTTCTTGCAGTGGTCTCGTAAGTACGTTTGTTTGTCAACCCTGTTATTGGTGGCCTATCCAGTGTCACTCAAGGTACAGTCTCAAATAGAGACTGCAGCCGCTAATAGGTACCGACATAAGCTTTGATTGGCAGTAAGCCTTAGCCTCTGTTCCTGTGTCTCACAAATACTATGATTTTATTTATTGTGTAACTTGTAATATTGATGTCTGTCTGTGTACAGTACTAACAAGTATTGCTTTTGTAGCTGAGGCCTAATGCACTGTGGATCATTCCTCTTTGACAAACATCGTAGTGCAAAAAAACCAAAACATCAATAGGCTGCAATGTTCTACTCTATGGCATGTTCTCTAATTAAAACACAGGCACTGCAGTTTTTATTCCATCAGCTCCACATATGCTGTCCTCCCTCTGTAAATACTCACTAGAGCACTGAAACTGCTGCTGAAAATAGTCCCCGACAAATACACTTCTCACTCCTGTTTGAGAATCGTTTGCTAAAAACTGCAGTCCCCCACCTTTCAGAAAAGCCTTTAGAAAAAAATGCATGTATCTATACGGTAAATAGTTGTTGAAAAGTTAAAAGGATTGAGAGCCGGAGCATTTTGACAGAATATTGTCAACCTTAACCTTTAAAATGATGTTAAAGTAAAGAAAGGTCTTCATTTGAGAGAAGGGAAAGGGAAGGTACAGAGAAGATACAGTCTTTTAAAGGGAAAATGAGATGCTGCGTGAAACGTGCACTCACCTGTCGGCGCAGGTCCCTGGTCTTTTTGGTCATCTTATCAATGGCTGAGTTCAATGGGTCACCTTTCTCTTTCCTCCCAGTCTGTGAAACGAAACAAAAATAGCATGTTAACACGGTTGAAGCACATGCCATTACAATCATATCTGCATATCTCTTTGACTCCCAACACTCCATCCTACGAATCACAGCGTAAAATGTTCCTGTTGATGTGACTTCAACAAAGCTTTTGGGGAATATTTTGACAATTTTGTGAAAATCCACTTCATCATGGCACACAAGTTGAGATGCACTGCGATGACCTGCCATGATTAGGCCAGAATCAGTGGAAACATGACTCAAACAGTTTGGTATGTCATCTAGTAACTTGCCTATCTGGCAAGTATCAATTTAGCTGTCGCCAATTCCCTTGTGTGATGCACTTGTTGTCACTGCCAACTCCTACTGGTGGCTTTAGGAGGGTGTTGACTACCATGTGCTTCACCTGATACACGCAGAGTCGCCAGCTGCTTCTTCTCACCTGACAGCGGGGAGTTCCACTAGGAGAGCAGCACGGTGCTCCTCGCTATTCCAGATTTCCCCCAACTCTCCAGTTTACACGCATCCTGACCAACCAGTAGGAGTCGCTAAGGCAGATACAAGCACAGGATCTCTTGCCATCTTTCACAGAGAAAATACTGCCAATTGTCGAAAAGCTTTGCCAAGGGAGAGGCTCCACTCTCTACGTTGCCACCTGGGCGCCACATTTACCACTTACAAGCTCTACTGTTTTTGCTCAGAGACCATGGAGAAGAGCGGGATGATTTATACTACTCCAGTGATAAGATTTCCACTTTTACTATCAAACTTGGGATAGAAGCCTGGCCTGAAGGTTAGAAAGATGCTGTCAGTGTCTTGGAGTGAATAATTTCTGCTCCAGGACACACATAAATGATCCTGGACTCCGATCCCTCTGGAGAAACGCAGACATGTGTGTCTCAGGCAGTGAAAAGTAAAATCTTAATGGTGCTTTTCTCAAATTTACTGTATATGGAGGTCGACTTTAACAAAGATAAATGCAAAGTATTGTCAGTGATTTATTAAACATACATTTGCATACCACTTATCAGGTTGCAACAACGTGGTAAAGGATGTCCTTTCTCTATTATGACTCTGGGTATCACAGTCTTTAAAAATGTTAGAGCAAGACAGAGGTTCAGATGACTGCAGTAAACTGGCTGGTTGTATTGATTATTATATGTGGTAGTAGCTGTTAGGGAAGTATAAATGAGGCTTTACATTGTTTTCAGGGGGGAGATCAAACCCTTTGCTTAGTAGCAACTAAGTAAAAGATTAAAATGAATGGACAACAACAACAATATTTAAACTCAAAAGAAGTGTGTGAATTAGGACACAGCTTAAGACTCTACTCCTTGGGAGTGAAAAATGTGCTACATTTACTGCTGCACTGCTAACCCTCCCTCAGACACGCTCGATCAAGGCTGAAGTCAAATGCCACCACACTTCCAACTTAAAGTCTATAAATAATGATTAATGTAAACAACTTTTAAAACTGACTTTTTATTTTGACAACTGAAAAAAACGAAACAAGCATGGCTCATATTTATTTTGAAACATAAAAGAAAAATATTAAAGAGATATAAAACCTATCCTTTTTAAGGAGAAGAAGTTCTTTCCGGATGGTGGGGTGTTTTTTTGCTGTTAACACAGAATAATGTCTGTATGTAGCTGTGGCCCCTTTTATCAAAATATTTTTGCAGATTAAAAAAAAAAAAGGATGATAAACAGATTGTAAGACATGGTGATCTCCTGTCAAAACAATACCAGCATACAAAATTAGTTTTGCCGTTGCCTGGCAACCATTTGACAGTTCTGCCCAGCATAGCATGAGGGCGAACAACCAAAATGCTCATCAGCCTTTGCAGAAAAACACACACCTGGTGACATGGACTGCCATTCACCCCTGCTTGTTTCAATTGAGGATTTCTCTGCGAGATGGACTGTCCTAAACTCCATGACAACTGGGCTTTATGTGAAGGGGCTATTTAGACGTTATCCTGTTTAATGAGACACAGCATGTGGTTGCTTATCTCCGTGTTGCTGCACTATTGTCCTGCCCTTTTGATAATCGAGTGGGACAGAACGCCACATATCTGTGTCACAAAGGACTAAATGAGACCCGGTCACTATCAGGATGTAAAATGAGTTTTTTTTTCAGTAGGCCTCCTATTACACAGAGAGAGCTGGAGAGAGGAAGGGCTGCTCCTGTGAACTCAGGTCCACAGCAGAGTGACATTGACTGCCCGACCTGTGGTAGAGAACTTTAGTGTAGCTGCGAGGCAACTGCCAGCAAGCAGGCACCACTTTTGGGAGTTGAAAACAACACCGGCCCGCACCACCTCTCTCTTCTCCTGTCTTACAAAAGACATTGAAGGAGATGCCAAGTTTAGGACAAACAACTGCAATCTTTTCGCCATCTCTTCAGTTTGGATTTGTCACACTCTGAGCTCAACATGTGTTGTAATGTGAGTACGTGCCGTGGGGGGGATTCACATGTGTACAAGGTCACTGCTCAATGAAAAGAGGCTGTAGTCATAAAAACAGATATGATTCCCTCCTCACTCTAATGTATTGCTGGCTTGCCCTTGGCCAAGGCTCATATAGCACGAGTTTTCTTTCATATGGATGTTAAACATCAGGAATGAGCCATTTGTCTTCAAGCTCATCGTGCAGTTAGTCACTCACTCTTCTAATAGCAATCACACAATGCAGCCATTTCTTTGTGGAGCAATGCGCCAAACTGAAAGAAGAAGACGGGCATTATTAATGTGAACAACATGTCTGAAATCCAATCCTGCATTCAGCAAAGGAACTCCACCTGACCCTGAACATGGCTACTGAATGCGCGTGTGTGGTTTTATTATATTTTTGAGTCATCATGAAACAGACAAAAAAACTGCTTTTAGACGACGTCAGTTTGACACGGGAGGAGGAGGGGAAACTGAGGTAGCGTTCAGCTGCCTTCCATTATGCGCCTCACACTCGTACAAGCACTCACACTTTGATGTGCATGCACAGACAAGCTCTTCTATGCCAAAGCAGAGGACATGACAACATTAGTCATTGTGCTGCCTAAAGAGCCTAATGTGTCATTAAGGCACCAGAGGCACGCACAGGATTAAAGATGCTCACTGCCAAAAATAAAAAAAAAGGGGCTTAACTGGAACCTTTCTGAGGACACTTCAGACGTATCCACATGATTTCATGTATCACCGACAACCTTAATTGAACTGGGAGAAACAGAAAATGCTAACAAACAACTTCTCTCATTAGTCATATCATGAACTAGACACACTGATAAACAAAACTGGTGTGTGTGTGTGTGTGTGTTTGTTTTTTTATTCTGTTTCATTTTCTGGAATCAGAAATCCCAAAACTCTGAACCCTTTAATCTGAGTTAAGGAGATTAAAACAGCACAGTGATGTCAGTCTAAAGGGACAAAACCCGGCACCTGTTATTTTGAGCTCCTATTGACAACTGAGCAGTGCTTACCAGTGAGAATGGTTTCTTACAATTGCTGCAGCTCTTTACGTAATGTTGTATCTTTAAAATCAATGCGGTTACAGCAGTTACGGTAAGTCTACATGACTGGCATTACTGAAAATGGGATTTCCTCGCCCGTCTCCTTGATATGATTCGCCAAAATGCCAGCACGCAATGAAAAACATATTGCTCATGTTGGGTTTCCTGCAACACACAAAACTCCCAATTAAAAACACTACGCATGATTACCCCATTGGAAACATTGTATATCCACGATCATGAATCATAGGTTAGTCAATGCGCCGGGCTCATATGCACGTGACATCACAGCGCAGAAGTGCACCACCACTGACAGCATAGCGTTCAGCTCGCATGCTGCAAAAAACCCCCAAAAGCGCATCTGGGAATGGGAAACTGCCTCTAAGTTTCAAGTTTTCACTCCCACTTCTGGCAGTTTGCCCTAAATGCAGCCGTGTCGCTGAGATTTGCCACTCAGTCTTGACTGGGATTGGCTTATTCCCGAATTAAAGTAATGTCATTGCGTAACCTCCGTGCAATTCGGGTCGGTCAAAACTGTGGTCTTTAATTTGTGTGCGTGTGTATGTATGTGAATGTGCCGAGTTGAATGTGTGAGAAACAAAGTGAGAGAGACAAACAGAGCAGCGGTATTGTATTAATGTGTCTATGGTGTTTATCTGGGAAACTATTTGACTACCATCCATTCCCATCCAGGTGTGCCCTCTGTGTGTGTGTGAGCAATTGCGCTCAACAATTCGCAGCCATTAAAAGCTTGACAACACAGTTGGCTTGTTGATTCAATTGTCTCCCATACAGCAACATTGATTGCTCAGTTTTTTGAATGCCACGTAATGGAATGTGCATGTTCGCCTTTTTTCTGGTAAACACAAGTCCCTGTGGTGTTTCGCAGACAATGTTCCCAACTGTCCCCATCCATTATTTCCCACCCCCCGGAGCGCCCTCATTCATTCTCAGTTGGGGAGAGGAAGATGGAGGGGGGCGCCTGAAAATAAGCATCTAGTGTGCGGGATAATGGAGGCAGGAGTGGCGGCGTTGTTGTTGCCCACTCAGGAGATGCCTGGCGTACGGTGCAAGCTGCCGGAACGATGGAGGGGCCCCCCGAGCGCGTTCGCTCTCTCTGGCCCTCCTCAAGTAAGTCGTGTAATTCAGTGGTGCACCGCGGCGCAAACTGCCTCACTGCGTTTCTCACCTCACACCCCGCAACGGTCGAGTAAGACATACGGTGGTGTCAGAAGAATGTGGCACTTGGTTTCAGGTGTGTTGGTTTTCCATTTTCTAGATATTTTGAACTGTAAAATAAGAGCTTGGGCTTAAATTGAAGTGCTTAGGAGGTGTTATCATTTGTGGCTGAATGTTTTTAGTAGGGCCGGTAAACAATGCATTTTACCACAGGCTTCTTCGGTTTTTTAGTCCAAACTGATGTCTACTGTATGTTTGTGTTTAATATTTGAGAGTATTATGTGAAGCTTTTATGTCTGGAAAGAAATGAACTCCAAAGAAAAGGTGACAGCATTCACTCATTAACTGAAACAAATTCTGTTTTGTTTTTGGTTTTTTTGTTGTTGTTTTTGTTATCACCACATCCCTGCACCTCCCTTGAAACAAGTGCAATAAAAAAATTCCGATGGCAAGACAAGGCTGAAACCAATGGATGGCGAAAGAATTGAGGAATGAATCTGGTAACTCATGGGCAATAACATGGCAAATCAAAGCAATGGGCAGATGAATCAGAGAGAGGAAAATAGAAGACAGGTGGGGGGGAGGAAAAGGGAGACGGGGTGAGGGGGGGCCATGAGGCATTCTGTCTCATTGTCTCCCAAGATCAATGTGTTAAATGACATCAATTCCGGCTCCTTGTCAATTCAATTAGGCAGGAGCGAGAGGTACAATTACTGTCCAATGTGGTTATACTGTCTGCAGCGGGCTTAAAGGGGAAGGCGAGCTGATAACGAGAGGGCGAGAAAGTGTTTGTGTATGTGTGAGCCCCGGGTGGGGGTTGATAATGGTGGTAACATGTTGGTCGGGTTACCAGCGGATAATGGGTAGCTAGATCCTCATTAAGATAAGTTGTGCTCCCTCAGCTGCAGTGCCATAGATGGGCCAATTTGACTTGTTCTCATTAAGTGGAACTTAAAGAGGTGCAGCGGTGGCTATCAGCTCGTTTGATTACAGGATACTGGAAAGAAAACACGCCGCAATGCCTGCGGCAGGAAAGAAATACTTCCAGATGAGTGGTTCAGATTAGAATTTTTGTCGTTTTTTTTTTTTTTTTAAATGAGATGACAGAGTAACATAGTACAGAAATAGATGCCATATCATAATCTCATTATAACCATTATAACCCCCTGGCAGACTAATAGATATACAGTACAGGCACAATGCAGTGCTGAAGCAAATAAGCACAAAAATAGCATTTAGAATACAGTGTGTGTGTGTGTGTGTGTGTGT
>JBCAUF010000134.1:13318307-13341020 GCA_038406115.1 Haemulon aurolineatum
ACCCCTCTCTACGTGACCTCTTAACTAGAGGTTACAAGTCAGCGAGGTAGCTCCAGAAAAACCTTAAATGACTCTGACGAGAAAACAAGTTTTTCCACAAATGCGGAGACATTTTGGCACCTTGCCATCTTTCACACGCTGCCTCTCAAAAATTAGATGTAATGTGGGATGGGGGGCAAGGGGGGGAATGTGAAAGGCCGGTTACTGGGACTCTGACACAAAGGTAGTTTCAAACAGTTCAGTGCACACAAAAATGAATTGATTCAAATTCTGTGAAAAACATGTGACCGGCAAACGTGTTCTCCAGAGCGTGCAGCCCATTGCTATCAGCCTGAAGGTGGTGGTTGTCAGGGATAGCAAGGGCTATAAAGAAAATTATGCGTGTTTTTGTAAACCAGGATAATGATGACTCAAGCTGCTCTTCCGGGTGGGTTGCTGTGTGTAGGTAGCACTAATCAGAGATTAGGATGGTTTGGGAAAAGGGAAGAAAAAAAAAAAGCCTCTAGCTTGACAGCAAAACATAGCCAGCAGCGGATCAAATAAAAAACATGGTAATGATAGCATGATAACACCAACGTACCTGCTGCCTATTGTGACTGAGCCCACCGCGGGGACAGCCGCTGTGCGCACAAACACACAGAGATATACTGTACGGAGCTAGACAACAGCGTGCTTCCCTTGCTGTAATGATCCAGGGTGCAACGACTTCAAAGGCCGCCGGAGCTGGCTGAACTGGTGAAATGATTAAGTCTCCCACTATCCTTTCATGTGGGCTTTGTCAGTCCAGCCACACAGCAGCTCGAGCCACTAACAGAGTTGTAGCCGCTATTAGTTACGAGGAATAAGGAACAGCAAAGCCACCAAATATCTGGACATGATGTAAGTGCGCCGCATGAGGATGGATCAGGGGATAGGACTTACTGTCATGGTGGGTGTTTGGGGATTGATGTCTTTTCAAAGGACATCTATTCTCTTCCTTAAGCTGACTTACAAAAATGTATTGCTACAATGGTCGCAGCCGCTCGAGTCCAGCCTGCATTCTCGGGGAATGACATGTAGATATCACCCTCGAAAATGCTGGTCGTCATTTATCAATCCGTCTTGGAAACGGCACAGATTCAAGCACTGGGAGAGATATATGAAGCTTTCTGCATCTGATTTATTAAACTGTCGTGCAGCATCTAAATGAGCACTGATTTGGTCACAGACTGATAAATTGATTCAGCTGTGGAAACAAGGACACGCTGCACCAGTCCCTTATTT
This sequence comes from Haemulon aurolineatum, assembly GCA_038406115.1. Taxonomy (NCBI): domain Eukaryota; kingdom Metazoa; phylum Chordata; class Actinopteri; order Lutjaniformes; family Haemulidae; genus Haemulon; species Haemulon aurolineatum. Next base: position 13,319,571 of record JBCAUF010000134.1, read on the forward strand.
ACATACGGCAGACCTTAATTCATGTGTGTTTGGCAACTCTTGGCCTATTAAAAGGGACGGCTGGTGCAGCGAAATTTCCATACGCCACACGACAAGGAGGGCGTAGCAAAAGATCTCCCATGGTTACTGACACTGATACCCTGAATGGAAAGGCTACAATTTTGATTTCTTTGTGCAACCCTGTGTTGTAAAATTACATAAAAAAGAAAAAAGAAAAAAAAGAAAAAGTATACCTTGATATGCAATTACCAGCAATAGGCCTGCAATAAGGTGAGGCTTGCAATTTTTGGTAATTTGAGTATGGTCTTTACATCATAAATGCGTTCACATCACTGTATAAATCTCCTGTATTAAAAAAAATCTTTGAAATGAAATGTTATCTGAGCAAAGGTGATAAATAATGCAACTGATGATTGAGTGTCAGAACAACATAAACAGATCTTAATATCACAGGTCAATATCCAGACAGCTGATTAAACAAATAATGCAGAATGTAATCAATAAATAAAGCCAGAAGGACAGGCATTAAGGAAATTCTGTGATATGGTGTGCTCCGCCTGGCAATAACGGCCGGGGTAGTCTGTGAGCAGCATAGCGGGAACTTGTGGGCATCACAAGGAGGGTGAAGCATGCCCCTGGGCTGGCCAGCCTTATTTTCAATGCTGTGACAGGGTCAGGTCTCTGCTGAGGGTTATCGTCTTAATTATGCATGGCCCATCTGGTAGACAAGGCTCTGGTGCAGGTGGGCAGCCGCACCAGACAGTCGCTGATGGAAGAATGACATGATGAATAATGTCGATTTTTAGGCCCTGTTCTTAGCAACTTAAATAGAGTGCTGCCAATAGTTAACGTAGGCGGTGATTTGTCACCTTGGTGAAAAAGACTGAAAATGTAAAACAAGGCTTGCAACCACTTAAAAATGCAGTCCACTTTATGCGTAATATTGGTCAGCTGTTGGGTGGAAAATGCAAAAAAAATATCAATGTTCTGTCTGACAGTAGGTCATATTTTACAAATAATTTCCAGATTATGTTCAGTGATGGTTTTGGGGATCTATTCAAGGAAAGCTTGATGGCATGCAGTAGCTGCAGATTAAAATTATTCCCCAGAACTAAAGGTTCTTAAACTACATATAATTTTACAAAAGCAGCACCAGCAATGCAGGCAGTTTGACAAAGGGTGAGTTTGATTGGGCTCCAGATTTCTAGGTTTGAAATAACTGGAGCAGAAATAGGTTAAAACATGCAAAAACATTTTTAAGCAGTTAGGCACTGTGCATAATACACACATACATACACACACACACACAAGCACAAAGACAGCAGAGGGGAAGTGAGGCTGAGGATTTTTCCCTTGTCAGAGGATTTAGCAGCCATTGTCTGCTACCAGAGACAGTACTCTGCGTTTTAATCAACGGTGCAGTTTTGAATCCAGTGGCCTTATGATGTGATAACAATTGGATTTTTTTCACTTCCACTATGTAGGTCTTGGGAATGCGTCATCATGCACCGTCACATCGCCACACATCTGCCACACTTATTGGGCTGTAATTATCTGTATATTGTGCCTGTGGTCAATGTCACATCTGAATGAGGATATTAATGACTTATCCTGATAGTAACTTCAGCCCTATAAGCTAAACAAGGTGATCGGTTACACGTGAGGATTTCAGTAAATACACAGAGGTGTCATTTACTCTCATGGCCCCAAAGGAGCAGATTAGTATGGAAACACCTTTTCATTTACAGTGCACAGATTTTAAATCTTTAAGGCTGAATTCAGTGTTGTGGATGTAAATTCATAGCAGAGAGTCTAGCAAACATTTAGAGAGGGAACTTGCTGCTTTACAAGTACATGTGTAACGGTTACTGAACCTACATAAGGAGAAAAGGTATTTTTATAGGCGTGTGTAGGTGTATATGTAATGTAAACACCAACACCTATTTGGTTTGATCAGCTGCACTGAAACGCAAGAAGATGAAACAGTCAAGGCCTGCAAAAATAAAGCAGATAAACACTTCAAGCGCATTAAAGAACACAGCTATGCCTTCTTCACGAGATAATGCATTTGATTCTGAGAAAAAAAACATATTAGTGAGTAAACACTGTTGACGCCAAGGCTGGTTCACATTCCAACTCTTAATACTAATGATGTACTAAACGACCAGATGACTGATGGAATCTGAACGTGCCGTTAGTATCGAGGTGAAGGACAAACATTTTATACACATTTTTCATTGTTAGTCTCTAGTTTCAGTCATTTCAAGAAACATCCATCTTCAAACTTTTTTGTCCGCCCCTGTTTTCTCGCCATTGCAACGGCTAAGTTGCTCGACCCTTTGTCAGTTTGTCCCTGGTTACACATCTCTGCATTGCATATTTTCCATCAAGTATCTACAGTGAAGTGTACCCAAAAACAGCACTGGTGTCATTTGCTCCTTGTGTACACAAACACCCACTGCCAAACAGCAATGACGAACTCGCCCCCAAAATGCCCTGAAGGCACTGTAATGTAATGTAAATTCAAAAGCCCAAATCCAGCTTGCCAGAAAAACAATCTGCATGATATATACAAAAACTTGTAGCACATGATCTTTAGCAAAGTTTTTTATTCTTTTTTTTTTCAGTTTTGTTATTTATTTTTTATGAATACTGTGGTCTGTAAATAGGAAGGTCAAAAATACATCCCCCTGAACTTATTTTGCACTGCGGCACAATGGCTTGGTGTCTGCAGTTCGGATGTCCTCCCCCTCGTTCACACAGGTTTCCTACAGGTAGCCTAGTTTCATCGCACACTGGTAGGCATGATTATCCTTCCATTGCCCTTGACCAGGGCACTGGCCTAAGAACTGGAGCTGAGGACCCCGTGGGGATGATTAAAGTACAACTTCGACAACGCCCGGAAGTCATTATAAAAAGGCATTGTGGGGATTCCCTCTGTGGACGCAAAGGATATTCCTCTTTTGTACTGAATTGTACGTGTGCGGTATATTTGTGCACAGGGCTGCGATAAAGACAAAGATAGTGAGGGAGAGACCAGTATACAGGTGTTCTACATTCGTAATACACTGAAAATAACTTTGGTAATAAATCATTCATGAGCTCTAAAAGCTCTCACAATCTACTGTGTTACTGCACAGTCTTTGCACCGTCCTGTTACTGTGTATAGACATGACAAATTAATCTGTGAGACAACTACATTAGATACCTGGACTGAATACAGCCCAAGGGCCAGAATTAGCTGAGGCGTAACGCAGCCTTACATTTTCTTTTGGTTGTCACTGTCTGTAGCATATATTACTTTTCATTCAAAGGAATTATTTCACCTCTATATGGCATGCAAATATTTAATCTATACTTGGAACGGAGGAAAGAATGAAATATTGTGTGAGGTGACAAGAAATATCAGGTAAAATAACGCAATGAAGTACCGTGCCAACATACAGCATGCACAAACGTGCTCCCAGCCACACAAACACAAGCACACACACATACATGACTGCCAGATAACTATATTTAACCACTAAGTTAAACATTGTTATCAGCGTTGACTTTGGCTGTCAGCATAAGTTCATTAAATGCTATAGAGGTCTGCATTTCACTTCCGTAGACTCTTCTCCTAACGCTGCCTGTGACAAAGCAAAGCCTGGCATTAAAGGATAAAGCTGGCATTATTTGATCTTTTTCATATTTATCAACAATTCCCCTCACGAGGAAAAAAAAAAAAAAGGAAAGAAAAAAAAGCTAATTTATCCTACAAAATATTGTCTGTGTAGCTAGAGTCTGATATAGCATCCCTCTGTGAGCTCTCTCCCTCTCAGAGCTCCACTGTCACCCAAAACCCATTAAAAACACATGAAAGAGCCATACTGTTACGCCGGGGCGACATATTCTTTCACCAAGATCAACACAACGAGTGCAGTTTATTCTGAAACAACTCCGACTGCATTTTCGATCTCTTAGAGTAGCTCCTCGTTGGGCAAACGCCGCGCTTGGGGCACACGGCGCTGTGTTTACACTGCTTTGCAAGTTTGACGAGCTTGGGGGAATAACACCTTACCTGTACAAAAGAGTACCCTACACCTCAGGCTTTGGAGGGGAAAAAAATATTTGAGGATGTTTATCAAATGTGTTTGTGCGTATGCAGAGAGGAGGAGGCATCCACTAGCTTCTCATAACATTTGTAGAGGGACCTCATTTATAAACATTGTGCGCACACTTTCCATGCAAGAGCTGGGATTCATAAAAGTCAAGGCGATGCGGGAATTTGCAGGAGGCCTTTGCACACATACTTTCTGACACGCTGAGACTCTCACAGAAGAGCAGTGAATTAAAATTAAATGTAATAGCGGTAGTTTCCATCTAATCTCCACAGCCTACCTCAGTTTTGACTTATTATGAAAACGAAGAGAAATATCCCCACTGACAGGTTATCCTTTACTTTACACTAAGGGCTAGTTTTCCAAGGCGCATTTCCACCTATAACGTACAGTATATGGTAACTTGCCTTATGAGCTCATATACTGTCATGATTAACTGCTGCAAGCTCAGAACAATTCTACAATAGCCAACCAGAATAACTGTCACAATGGCATAAAAGAGGCTTAAGAAGGGCCTTGCTCTTCTCCTGTTGCTGACATTTTGACTTCTAAGAGTAAAGCACAGTTATAAGATTAACGATGGCTCTGCTCTATTCAACTGTCGCAGTAAGCCATGCCAGTGGGACAATGAGCTAGCATGAGCAATACCAGGACCCTGGAATTGAAGCAGCTAAATTGAATTCTGCCGTGATTCATTTTATTATTTGCACCTGTGCTTTTGTTGCTGTGGCATGTCAAAATGTCTTCCATTCAAAAAAAAAAAAAAAAAGGCTTACGATAGGTATGTTGACTGTGAATGGTGGCTACTTTTACGGTGCGTGGGGCAGCATGTGTTATCTGATACCTCACTGTGAAAAATGTGTTATTCCCGCTTAGTCTGTGGAAGTGCACAACATATCTGGCGAAGAAAATTCTAATTACTATTCAATAGTAGATCTATATCCATCTAATATGAGAAAAAAAATCAATCCAATCAATCATAATCTGTGACAATTCCGGAATGTTCGGATTTTCAGTATTCATTAATCGTCAAAATGCTGCTGGTGATTAGGATCTGGAGCGGCTAGATTGCTGACTGCGTTTTGCAGGTCCCATGATTTAAAATGCCTGCATTGCACTGACATAGTGATAATAATTTCTTCTCCATTACTGCAAGACAGCTACCAATTCTTCAAACCAAGGAGTAAATAAAACCGTAGGAGTTGAAGTCATCATGGGCCTGTTTTATCAAATGTCCAAAATAATTACGCACCTTGTGTGGTTAATACAGTCTTGAATAATGAGGTCATATTTTTCCTAATAATTAATAAATCGTAATAAGTATGCGATGCTTAGTCATATTGAAATACATGGCTTAGTTACCATTTAACATCCCCTTATGTTCAGTCAAAGGAATGCGCTGTCATACGTCGTACCATAATCTGTCCATTGAAAAGCAGTATTGCATATTTTGAGTGTCTGTTTGAAGGTCAGTCTGAGGTGTGAAATGATGAATGTGTCATCAGGTTCACTCTAAAGTCATATTCAGGGAGATCCAGGTCACCCCCAGCAGTGTGCGTAATGAATTTCAGTGTCATCCTATTTTTCGGACATCGTGCAACTAATTACTACAATCAAGGTGAGACATCAGTGAAGGAGAAAGAGAGCCCCTGCGTCCGCCACCACCTGTGGCACGGACACTAAATGAGCAGCAGGTAGGAGGTTCTTGGCATCAGCCTTTACACAAGACCTTTTCTCTTAATATGACGTGTCAAACAGCCCTCTTCTTGATATAGCAGTACTGGAAACGTTGCCTCTTTTCTACCATTTTCTGTATGGTAATACCTGTGTGGACTGATCACACAGGAGAACAATGGGAAGCACATTTACATGGAAATCAGAAGTCGGTCAAAATCAGCAGAGCATTTTTAATGTGCTGTTATTGCTGACTGAAAAAGTGCACTTGTGTGCAAAATTACGTGCAGAATCAAATTTAAAAGAAGAAAAAAATGCTTGGAAGGAAAGCAAGTGCATAATTACTGCACTGCAATGCTATTTAATTTTATTTGTCCATGATGCTATTCAAACAATTCATTCCAAGGTTCAAAGGAATGATTTCTATAAATGTGAAACGCAAGGACCTGTCTTGTACTACCAGGTTCACATGTCCTTTGCACTACTGCTCTCTAATTGAGTTTTATTCCGAGTTGTAGGGTAATTTACCTTGCAGTAAGAACACAGGGATAAAGGCACAAGTAATTTTCAGCCCAAATTTACAAGTGTTTCAGCCTTTTGCATCAGAGGCTTCTATGTTCGCTGCATTCTGCTCTGCTTCATCCCAACATGAGAGAAGCGAGTGGACACATGAAGGATGTAGAGGCTTGTTTGGCTCTGGATGAGGCAATAGGCCAGAGTAGTCAGGGCTATCAAACGTGGGGGCATGCTGCTCCAGAGAGCCGGGTTTTGAAAATAGTGCTTGGTGGCTCCCAGTGGGATTTCTGCGTCATCTGACAGCAGAACAAAGTTCCTTTGGCAGACAGAGCCTAGTCAGAGACGCTGTTTGATGTAGCCTCTGAAGCCAAAAACATTAGAGCCAGAACACAAATGCATAAAGAAGCACACCAAGTAGAAATGTTAAAACATGTAATTGAATTAAATACTGTATATGGAAAACCCACACACACCAGCCCGCCAAATCTGGGTGAAAAACCGACTGTGGCAGGTAGCTGTAAAATGCTACCAGCCGTGGTGGCGGGTGAAGAATTCTGATCTTGTTTCTGTATAAAAGCATGTCCAACACAGAGAGTCTGACTGCTCTGTGTTGTGACATGGCAAAATCACTGTCTCTCTCGCTCTCCCTCTCAACAGGGAACACCTCGGATTGGACATAGCTAGAAGCAATTTAGGCGCATATTAATTCTCTCCTTCGCGCCACACACACACACACACACACACACACACACACACACACACACTCAGACAGACACACTTCCACTGTTGAGTCTTTCCAGGACTCAGTCGAACACACAAAACCTTGATAATTGTTAGCTCTATTACTAATTGAATTTGTAAGCTAATTAAATATTATGTATGATGGCGATGATCATCATCCCTGAAAGTAGCAGGTTTCAGTAGACACGTGATCACTGAGACTGGGCGATAGAAAAAGAGAACACCTCCGTAATATGCAGTAGCGTGGACTCTTTGCAGAGACCAATCGGCCATTGCTTCAGCAGAATTATTTGCAATCCAGAAGGTCGAAGTCTCACCTTGAAGTCTCAAGTGACAATGTATTTCATCCAAACAACACTGAAAACTTGGCTGTTGTTGACTGCAACCAAAAGTGAAAAAGTAGCATCTAAGAAGGTTAAGAGGCAAAAACAGCTGAATATGAAGGACAGCATGAAATTAACAACACAAATATTTTGTTCAGGTTTTAAACATGTGGTGGCGGGCTGGTGTCCAATAATGAAAGTTAAAACATGCTTTATCAGAGCTGCCCAATTTACACAGTGCAGAGCATTATTTTTGTGCTGGGAGAGAAGCATAAAACTAGAGGCGATTTAAGATCATGCTGCTTCCAAAAGCCACCCCCAGATTTACTGGCACACACAGCTTATTTCCTACCAGCGATGATACACACTCTCTTTACTTTAATCATTTTGGCCTTTCCATACAGATCCCTAATTCTTTATTTTCACATACAGCGGTGTACGTACAGTATCAACACATCATCATATTCACATATTATAGCTTTTCCAGGCTTGTCGTCCATATTTCTCTATACAGTAAATAATTTCTCTACGCAATCCAATCCAAACTTAAACCCACCTCTAAAGCCTCAAACATGGGCAAATCATGAGGATGGCGCTCTTATTGATTTTTCTGTTGAAGCGGTTGACGGTGCTTACTTAAGCAGACTTGGCATTCACATAAAAAAACATGCTTCAAGGGGTTGTAACCCACAGCGACAGCCATGTTTCCCCTGTCATATGCTCCAGTGGATGTTAAGATGGTATGGTTTTTCCTGTTTTGTTTACCCAAGTTGCAGTTAGTACAAACTTCTTTAAAATTATAGAGTGATGGAAAGCTGTAGATCTATCTTGTTTCTTTTTTTTGTTTTTCTTTTGGGGGGGGGGGGGGGTATTGCGTGGAAATCCCAGGATGTATACTAACACAAACTCTCACCGGGTTACTGTCTTTACAGTTTGATTTAGTAGATATCTGAGATATGATTATGATGGTAATAATTAGAAATGCCCTTGGCTATCTCAATTTATCCTTGATTGCATTTCCTCTGTTCCTCGGTTCATCCTCAGTTGGTGATTATATAACGGGATTATGTCATCTAAAGTATGAAATAAGACAGAAAATAAGCACTAAAACTAAAATGAATAGGCTTGATGTCAAATCTCTGTCCACTTGTGACCCTTTCAAACTGAGAGAAACCTCCATTTGCTGGAGGTTGCACTCAGTTGCAGATGCAGAATCATCTCCTACTGTTTCCTCACCACACCACTGACAGCCAGTCTATGGTGTAAGTATCTGCACAGACCCCCACCACAATCCTTTCCCAGCTGCCCATCAACATTATCTCTGCAGCAGGCCAATTAGTCATCATCTGCATTGTTTTGTTGGGCTCACACAGTCAGACGTCCTCTGATTCAATAAATGATTTAAATAATGGGCCTGTAATCATAGATGCTGATAATTTCGAGTCTTATTTGATCCCTCAAATCAATTCAGTCTTCTGACAATACACCACAACAGCTAACCATTTTATCACAAAAATGATCCAATACTATCAAATAAAATTATCATATAATTAGCTAAGGACATGGAATCATGCTTTGGTTTGGTTACAAACACAACAAAATATTTTAACACGACAAAACCGGATGAACAGATGAATAAAATTAAGCATTGGTCCATGAAGTCAAAAGATGTAGGACAGCATGCTGAAGGTGCTCCACAGTGTCATTTTTCCTAAAACAGGTCGAGAAGTGGTCAGATGGGAAGCCAGTGGGGGAGCATGTTCTTGTCATTGAACTGTCATTGATTACATTTTTCTTCACACATAGCACTTGGCTTTACTTAATTGTAATGTACTTGTTTCCAGATTTATTCCCGACTGAGGGCAAAATAACCAGCATAATTCCAGCGACTGAAGAAAGAGGTGCTTTACTCTTAGACAGAAAGACAATACATTTCCTTCATATAACACATATCATCGCCGAGTTTTTAAAACCTTTTCATTCTTTCCTTATTGTCAATGGACACAAATAGTTTGTATGTAAGATAAGATAAGAAATATGCTTAAATCAAAAAGTTAAGATTAGTCAGAAAATCATGCAAATCTCAAATATATCAAACAAAACTTGGGTGGTAAAACCCAAAATTGTGCATTGTGCAAAGACCAGAACCTTAATTTGTATAAACAACTGTGTTTACTCTTCTGTCTCATGTCAGTGTGGCTGCAATGAAAAAGGTATATTATCCAATTCTTTTTACACCATACTGATCTAAAAGTACAACAAACAACAACCACTCTTTACATTTCACAGACAAGTCAACAAAGTTGTTGAAAGTGGCAAAGATCCTGGATAATTTTGTTGATCTAGATTTATTATTAGGTATGATGTTATGATGATGAGTTACATTGGAATATAAACTCTAAAATGAGGGCATATTATTTATGCTAGAGGGAAAAAAAGGTAACTCAAGGTTATTCACTAAGAAAAAATCCATATCCTTATCAACCATCAATCTGTTATATGGCTGTTCTGTATGTGTTTGCATCAGTGCTCATGTGAGTGTGTCAGTGGGCACATGCGTTCCACCCACACAGAAACACACATTCACTCACTGCTGACCTTAACTCCAAAGCAGAGAGCCAAAGCTCTTAAAGTCTTAAAACTGATGGTCTGGATACTCTCATCTCCTGTTCGCTGTGTCAAGTCATTATAGTGCACCAAGTCATTAGCTGATGGTGTAGTCATCCATTACAGCTAAGAGGGAATATAGCAAAGGCGAGGCAGAGATGATTCCAACTTCGAGATGTCCAGATCATGTGAAGGGCAATTTTTCTTTCTTTTCCTTTGGTGTTCAATATATCTGTGTCACTCTCAAATCACGACCGAGCACTTCAATGATCAGTATAATAAAGGAAGTAAATCAGATCAGAATTTCAAGTTAAATGTGTTAAGTGAATTCAAACAAATCAGGCTAATATTTGTTTAGAATGTTTTCTGTCATGCATTGAAGCTTGCATAAATGTTCTACTCACCTCTACCAACTTTACTTTGGTAGATTTAAGAGATGAGTGATTTTGTAGTCCATGAACTGAGGTCTCTTGATGACAATGATGTAAAAGTGCAGATACACACCACAAAGGCATCTGGCAGATTTGGTTCTTTTAAAAAATGCTTCCAATCACAGGAACAGCAGTGCAATATTATTCTACAGTAAAATAAATGTTAAGAACTCCCTCCTTACGGTGGATGCAGAATTTAAGGTTAGCTGAAGAGTGTCGGAGAGGGTCAGAACAAAGTACAGGGCTGTTGAGTAATTGTGGCTCGTTGATAATTATTGTAATTAAATAGAGAGCAAAACTCCTACCCTATATTCAAGTTAGCCTGAGTTCCACTTTAGATGCGTTTTCATTTATCTATCTTTCAGGAAAGTCTAAAAATTATTTAATTAAGTAACCAGTGGGCCTAGAGTCTCTGCTTCAAACTGATCATAACAGCAGTACCACTATCCCTTTTTTGGTCCATTTTTTTGGAATGGTTGAGTCAGATAAACATAATTTGCATGACAGACAACTGCTTGCAATGTAGTGGCCTATAGACTCCTTCATGGCCTACGTCACTGTGACATCATGCTGTGTTTTTGGGTGCCAAAACTGCAAAAGCAAAACAAGAACTTGGTGTTTTATCACATACAGTACCAGCCGAATCATGGACAAATAATCGAAAAGTTCGGACTGAAGTATAATGAGCAATGCTCGTGTTTGCAGTGCACTCTTCATATCAGGCAATGCATTATCAGTTTCAGCCTGGATAACGTAATGGGTTATTTATTAGTTGTATGTGAAGTTAGGGGTTCGTTGTGGTGGTACTGATCTTCTTGAAGCTCAGAAACACAGGACAATAAAATGGAGAAACAGAAACGGAATTTCCAGTGTTTACTCTCTTTACACCAGCCGCATCACAATGACAACGACCAAACAATCACAGCTACCACAACACTCACTGAACCAATGTGTCAACAATGTATTTGAATCAACATAGTTATGCGATTTATATGCCTTTAATCTTTCCTTTGTGTAGACGCTGGGTTTCTTTTAGATATGTGTAAATGTCTGGCTATTGCACGGTGGACAGTCCTGTCAAATCGGCCATCCAGTGCGTGAGAGTGAGTCAGTCTGTCAATGTCGTCCCATCAGTCAAAGTCAACTTTTTAAAATAACACTCACGGTCTGAGAGTGAGTTTACTTGCATATTCACTCAAATTTGCATTGCCCTCGTCCATTCTTGAGAAAACAGTCCGTTTAAACATGCTAACTGGCGTTCACAGGATAGCGTGTTTGAGATGTTTTACCTCCAGTTAAGCCCCACCCCCCAAAATATGTCACACTATTTATAAGTTGGGAAGGAGTCTATAGTGTTGTTGCAATTATGGATAATACCACTGGGTGGGGGACTTTTTTTTTAAATATGAGGCACTTAAAACTGTATGAGTATCATGTTCCCTGCAGTACTAAAACAATCTCCTCATCTTATATGTTATTATCTTATACGCTGAGACTAGATACAATATGGTAGAGAAGTGGAAATTGAGGAAAGCCTTGTCTGATTTCGCCAACTCCTCTACAACTAATGGTAATGCCATTCTACCAGCTCCAACACAAACAAAAGCATCACAAAAATTGGCGGCAAAATATTATATTTGGCTCTATATCCACTACTGAGCCTGGACAATTAAGAGGGCATATTAAAATAGATTTTTTATTTTTTTATTTATTATTTTTATTTTTTTCAAATTGTGTTTGTTCATTATAAACTCTTCCCTTTAAAAACGACCAAGGAAGCTTGTTATCAAAGTCATGGCATTTGTCAGTGAAAATGCAATGAACTCTGAGAGGAAAAAGGTCAGATGGTAAGAAACTTGGCTGATACGAGCAATGTAAGGCCCTGTCACAGCCCATTGTCTTTGAAAATTAATGGGAGAATGATGACAAGGCTAGGAGTGATTCCAGAGAAGTGCAAAGCAAGGCGAAAGCGGACCTTCAGAGAAGAATATTTGTGTTATAGCTTTATGCTAATATTATGTGGCAAGCAATTACATCTGTATTCAGAATGGACAGCATAGCCATAATTGACAATGACATAGAAGGCCTGGCTACAGGACACTTTGATCAAATGAAGAATGTCATACTCTAGCCTTGATTCACTATACTCTGGCCTTGACAGGGCTAGGCAATGATTATGAATAGACCGAGATTGAGTCATTACACAAAGTCATATTTGAAATCATTAGAGAAACATGATGATGGGTACATTTAAATTATATCACCATTACTGAAATTAATTACTTTTGTGTGTTGTGTGGATTCACTTGTGATCTTGAGAGAGAATATGTTGAATTTAAATTGAATTATTTTGTCTTTTTTGTTCCTCTATATGCAGTCTCTCTGATTGCTAATATGCATGCAAATGGTTCTCTGTTTTAGGGGTGGAACTAATATAGGCCACCATTTCTGGATGGTGTCCCACTGGATAAATGTTATTTTGCAACTCTGAAATCAGAAAACTGCTTTCTCACAGCAACGTCAAAGGAGGCAGACATTATATGGCCCAATTCATTACAGTCAGTGAGGAGGGAGGGAGAGAGAGATGTAGGGAGAGAGAGAGAGAGAGAGAGAGAGAGAGAGAGGCAGAGAGGAAAAGGGGAGGGGGGGGGGGGGTTTCATTAGAGCTCCTGGTTTAAGCCCAGCCCATTCTGAATATGTAAATGTCTCCGGCACAGAGAAAAACACAGCAAGAGAAAAAGCGAGGAGGGAAGAGGGGAGAGAGAGAGGAAGAGGAGGGGAGCAGCATGAAAAAGTGAGTGAGCGATCAAGGGAAAAGAGAGCAAGAGAGTGAGGGAAAGAGAGCGAGCACTCTGAATTGTGAGTGGCTTACGACACTCAGTGAACAGAAGGTGCTTCTGCATGCGCTGTCAGTGTACTGCTCTGCTGCAAGGGATTGCGCGCTCCTTTGCTTCCCACATTTACCGCCCCTGCCTGCCGACCAGCACCAGCCTTCAGCAGCCTCTTCCAGCTGGCTGAGAAAACACCCGGAGAGCAAGGGAGTGAACGGACACTGCGAGCCGCAGGGAATTCAAGCGGCTTCTTAACCGAGATGAGCCACTGAGATGACAAGGAATACTGGTACACAAGAAAACAGTGAACAGGGTTCACCTCTTTAAATCCTTTTTTTTTTTCCCTGTGCAGCCGTCACTGAAAGCATGATTACCCGCTTGAATGGATTTAAACGTTACAAGTCAGTGATTGCTTCCAGAGACGGACGATAATATGTGTTGACAGATCTGCTGAAACTTAAGCAGGAAGGGGAGGAGAAAGGAGCAAGACAGATATTTAAAAAGGTTTTTTCTTGGTCTCTTTTTTTTTTCTTTCTCTGGTTGTCTCTTCTCCCCTCTGATCATTGCAGCAGAGGACTGCGGAGGAGCAAAAGAGACAGAGCTCATGCATGCAGACAGGGGAACTTGCACTTCCTACCATCTCGCTGAAAGCTACTTGGATTCCTTCTCTTTCTGGCTCTTTCACTTGAGGAGAACTAAGACATTGTAAGCCTGCCAAGGATCTGGTGTCCACTGAAAAGAGAGGAGGGAGGGGGGGGGAATTTGTACCACAGTGGGGTCTTTTTTAGATTCGCACATAATTAGTGTTGGGGCACAAAGCGAGACGCTGAATGGAGATTGTCAGCTTTTGGATAGGGGTGAGTAGGAATCTTTTCAAATAAGATCGATCAATGAGGACAATTTTTTTTCTCACCCCCCCTACTCTCCACCCACTGCTTGATATCTAACATAAGCAAAGAGACTTGCCCTTTATCCTTTGCATTTTGACAAGGACTCGCTTGGTTGACAACATAAAATAAATATAATCACTGTCTACAGCTAAAATACAAAGACGGAACGTAAAAGATTATTAGATTAATTAAATATGATGTGATAAATATGATGTGATAAGTGCAAAAATAATATCCAGAGTGGTTCAATGGACATTTTCTCAGTGGCATCCCTGGATATTTATGCTAATGGATTTCCTTCTAATTGGACTGTACTTAAAGTGGCCATTGAAGAAGCCCCCTGGGTTGATACTGTGTTTATTGGGCATTTTTCTAAGAACGGTTCCCTTGGTAGAGGGGGTTTGTCCAAGGCTGTGCCGCTGCGACAGCAAGCTGCTGTACTGCGAGGGGCTCAACCTCACAGACATTCCCCGCAATCTGAGCAGCGCCATGGGCCTGTCCATGAGAGAGAACAACTTGACCGAGCTGCGTGAAGGCCAACTGGCTGGTCTGTCACAGCTCACCTGGCTCTACCTAGATCACAACAACATTGACATTGTAGAGGAGGGCGCATTTGACAGGCTAAGACGGGTCAAGGAGTTGGATCTCAGCAGCAACCGGATTGAGAGTCTGCCAAATGGTACCTTTAGGCCCCTCCCAAATCTGCGCATCCTGGACCTCTCATACAACAGGCTGCAGGCACTAGAGCCTGACCTGTTCCACGGCCTTAGAAAGCTCACCAATTTGCATTTGCGCTACAATGCTCTCAAATTTGTGCCAGTGCGGATTTTTCAAGACTGCCGGAGCATGCAGTTTCTGGACTTGGGATACAACCAACTGCAGAGTCTGGCACGAAACTCCTTTGCTGGCCTCTTCAAGTTGACTGAGTTGCATCTTGAGCACAATGAGCTAGTTAAAGTCAACCTAGCCCACTTTCCTCGCCTCATCTCTTTACGTACTCTGTACATGCACAACAATCGTGCCACTATTGTTGTCAATACACTGGACTGGACATGGCATTTTTTAGAGAAGATTGATCTGTCAGCCAATGAAATTGAGTACATTGAGCCGCATGTTTTTGAGAGTGCACCCAACCTTAAGGTGCTGATGCTAGACTCCAATCGGTTGACCTCTGTGGACCAGCATATCCTGGATTCGTGGTCATCTCTGGACAGCATTACCCTGGCAGGGAATGACTGGGAGTGCAGTCGCAACGTGTGTGCCTTGGCCTCTTGGCTGAGTGCCTTCCGAGGCCAGCGTGACAATTCCCTGCTGTGTTCAAGCCCCGACACCGCACAGGGTGAGGATGTGTTGGATGCTGTCTATGCTTTTCAGCTATGTGAGGATCCCCAAATGGAGGTAACTACAGCAGGCCTGTACGCCTCGACAAGGGATCTGGCCCAGGGAGGCTCTGTTTTCCTGGGCCCATTTACTCCCAACCCTTACGAGGGTGGGGGTAGTGAGGTGGTCACCAGTTCTTTCACTGTCACAGTGGGCCATGATGACCTGGATAGCACCATGCAGATCCACAAGGTGGTGACTGGCACCATGGCACTCATCTTTTCCTTTCTCATCATCGTGCTCATGCTGTATGTGGCATGGAAGTGCTTTCCAGCCGGAATAAGACAACTGAGGCAGTGCTTCAGCAGTCAGCGCCGTAAGCAGAAGCAAAAGCAAAGCATGCAGCAGATGGCTGCAATTTCTACACCGGAGTACTATGTTGACTATAAACCTAACCACATTGAGGGAGCTCTGGTAATCATCAATGAATATGGCTCTTGCACTTGCCAACAGCAACCCTCTCGGGAATGTGAGGTGTGACCCTGCTTTGTGAGTACGTCTTTACCTGTGATTATCTGGATATACAGTAAATCCCTCTTTTGGATACACTGGGGAGGGGGATATTGTGGGACAGGAGGAATAAAGGGATCTTTTGGACACTTTTTACACTGCAGCGTCTCACTGTGATGTGGAAGGAGTGTGCTTTATGCGGCTGACTATTTCGCGGTGGATTTACTGCTACTGCTATCTACTGCTGATTTGAGGCCACAGGGCATAATGGACCCCTGACTCTTGGACCTGTTGATGTTCTACAGAAACACAGAGCGGAATACATTGTGGGCACTGAGGCTTTTCTCTCATGGGTGGATATTTGAGCTTTAATGTGTCTTTCTACTTCAGGACATTTAATTATTGTTTAAAAACAAACTGGGGACACACAAAAGAAGAAAAAAAAAAAGGAAAAAAACCATTTGTATTATGGTGAACACAATATTTGACAAGCATTTAAAATATTTAAAAAAAACATGTTTAAGTTCGATTCAAATGTAAAAATAAAAAGTCTGTGTAAAATATGATAAAAGAAGAAGAGCAAGTGTGGACAAAAAATGATACAAGATAATCTATTTCTTTTGTAAACTACAAAAAATGTTTAAATAAATGAATTGCTATTCACAGTAAACTCATTTGTACGTGAGAAGCTGTCAGAAAGGATGAATGACAATAGACGCAGTCTTTGCGCTCGTGGACTGGAGAGCCATGTCTCTGCAGTGTATCGAACCAAAAAAATAAATAAATAAATGAAATGAAATACGTAAAAATAAATAAATAAAAAGGGGCAGAGGGATATCTGCATCTCATCTCCAATGTAAAATCCATGGTCTGAATTTTAGATATCTTCTCTGTTTTAACTCTCATATTTGTTGTTTTATCATTCACTGTGTTGGCTCGTTATCAGTGTAGTTTCTTTCCCCCTTCCCATTACCTGTCTGAGTACAGATTCAAATGATCTATTACATTTTAATTGGTTAGCATATTTTCATATTATTATATCACTATTTGTGTACCACCCAAGTAAAGAAAGCAGAGTGTCAAAGATCTAAAGCTATGCCTCTCATTGCCTCTCACTCTTTGGCTTTCACGGAGGAGCGATGCCTCCTTTCACTGAATCAAGCACACTAAAGACAACAATCATTGAAACCATGCATACTTAAATCAAAATACAATGTCAGATTGTGTCAAAAATCATTGGAGAAATTATCCAGCAGCTTAAAGGAAGATTTGCACATACAATACTCTTCACTGTGTTTTCATGTGATGTAAAATGTTTGTTGAATACAAGGCCATTTTGAGGTGTATATATATCCTTCTTCCTCTGGTGTTCATTGTGTAAATTAGTGCACTGACAGATGTTGTGTTTCCTGGGTCCTTTGACATGAACAGTATGTTGTCTGAGAGGGGGAGCAGAGAGAGGGAGATGGAGGATCTCAACGACTGCAGAGAGAGGGAACAGACTGCTCTCTAGTGTGCATATTCTCATACTGTGGCTGCATTTTACCTATTGTGCACCATACTCTGCAAACTCCCACAGCAGGGGCACATCAATATACTGAATTTGCAGCGGCTTTTCTGAAAAAAATTCAGTACATCAATTTGCATCATTTTTGTGTTATTTTGCGATAAATTAAGATAATGTTTACAACTTGTAAGTCAGCAGGAATAAAAATGTTTTAAGAACTCACTGACAATCATTACATAATTAGTTCCAATAAGAGTAAAATGTTATCTTCACATTTACCAACAACACTGTAAGTGCACTTCTGGAGTTCTGATGAACAATATGCAACAAAGGGTAAAAAAAAACAGGTAAGACATGGTTCTCTATGCTTACAAATGGTGCGGTGAGTTTAAAATTTGCGCAGCTTGTGGGTGATATTGACCCTGGGCATAAGCCTGGCCTGAGAAGAAGTCAAAAGGTTCCTTAGGGAGTCTGGGGTCGAGGATTTATTTGATTTCACCAAGGCTTATTATCAGTGCCTTTGACATTAAATACGTGTAGTTGAAAATGATAAAAGACAAAACATTTTTTTACAGTATTTTGTGAAAATATTGCAGGATTGGACACAATTGGGAGCTTTTAAAAATGTTTGATTGAATTTGCGTTAACTCTCATAACCACTAGATTGCCAAATCCTACAGGGACTGACAAATTGCCCTATAGGGATATACATATCAAATTATCTTCTTTTCCTCCCACAGCTCGTACGATTTCTCTCAGGTGAAATCCAACCACAACCTAATCATTCTTATTAATATGCACTATTAGAATGCTCTAAATTGAAACTGTTTCCTCATTCCATTTTTCACTAAATGCAAGTGGTAGTAAATATGCATTTCATGTTGCTATACATGGGATAAATCTATTTTCACACAATAAATTTCCTTCAAAATCACATCAAAAACTTTCAACATGGCACCCATCAGTTTTCAAAATAATAACATGTGTCTGTATTTGTATATGAGTTTGTCTTCACGCATATTCATGCCAAATAGCACTAAAGTGTGAGTTTTTATCTGCGACTGACCTAAGTAGTCTATGACAGTAAGAGGACCCTGTATCATTCATTAACATCAAACCATTGTCTGAGGAACTGGCATATGTGGGAAAATAAAGGTACACTGTGGGGTGAGTAATACTGTATGCTCACAATGTACTTTCATGTTTTTGGCAATTACCAGGGTGATTAACTCTCGTGAACAACTAAATTAATATTCTGCCTGCACTGCATGCAGTGCTCAAGTAACAAAAGCACTAAACTTTGTAGCTATTTGTTAGGGGACACATTTTGGGGAGTGATAATAGCTAAAGTTGCCATGCGGGATTTATGATCTATTTCTCGTTTATAGGACCAAGGGCGTCCCACTTTAAGACTCAACATAACTGTTAATCATAACCTGCCATATCATGTGAATGCAGATGACTGCAGTATGTGCGGCAGGGTATCATGATGGAGACACAGATATATTTCATTCTTTCATCTTCACATCCTGTCTAGAATTTTCAGGCTCTCCCAGTCCTTCACAGCCCCTTAAACATCAAACTGCTGGGTAAATTTGAGGTTGTGAAGCTTCATTTGTATAAATATTGGATGATGCCTGGCATAGAGGCCAGTACTGGCGCTGCTATTGATTTCATTTCACTCTTTTCTTGAACAAGCAACCAGGGCAAAAGGTGATGGAGAATGGCTCTGAATATTTTAAAAGCTTCGAGACCTGAGGGCTGACATTAAACTACTTTAGAGTTATCTCTATCCCTACTCACCTTTACCTTCTCTCTCTCTCTCTCTCTCTCTCTCTCTCTCTCTCTCTCTCTCGGTGTGTGTGTGTGTGTGTGTGTGTGTGTGTGTGTGTGTGTGTGTGTGTGTGTGTGTGTGTGTGTCCATAAAACACAATAAATGTAGAGAAAAACATCAATTCATCTAACTGACAATAGATCAAATCTCTGCTTGACCTGAGCCTGGGGTGATAATTCCCTGAGGGGAGATATGTGCTCTCAGACAGCATCCATTATAAATGCCTTGACTGATGATACTCAGTAAAAATCAATACAGATGAGTGGTAACTAAAATGATCATCGTGATACCAAATGTATCCATCTCTCCCTCAAATTTTCAAGCACAAACTGATGGATGAGAATGAAATATTCTGATTATATTCAAATTGGTAATTGGTTTGGAAGATGATTACTGGTTGAAGTGCTGATTTGGGACTGTTTTACACAGATCACAGTTCAGTCAGGAAAAAAAAAAAAAATTCTGCTTCTTTTAAGAGCAGTTGGGCAGTGGAGCATGACATTTGCTCCGCATTTTGCAGAGCCCCAGCTGTTTGCCAGCCAGAGGACATACAGGGGTTGTATTTACAACACACACATGCTAATAGGTCTGAACCTATTGTCTTGTTGCTTATTTGTGCAAAACTGAGCATTTGGTGTAAGTGTGCACATGCAGTTAACCTTTGCACACGTGTGGTTATGAATAAGCACAGCAGACCTGGAAATCATGTGATGTCCTGGGCCATATTGTTATGAGTGCATGGTTGAGGTGAGAAGTCACACAAGAAAGACGGATGTGGAGGTGGAGTTACTGACACAAAAAGTAAAGGTCATGGCGATGAAATGAGAAAATTCAGGGGGGGTGTGGTGTGTAAGAAGTGGGGCATTCTGTACATGAGGCCCGGGTCAGAGCTAAAGGTCAAACACCAACAAAGCAGTGACCCTGCAGGTTTAAACTGTAAAGGTAGATGGTAGCTGGGATCCCAGTAAACACAATGTGGCTTCACTATCAATCAGCAAGCACTCACAACTAGCCTTGTCAAGAATCTTGAGACTCGTCCACACAGAAGAAAACAGAAAAATTCAACAACTGTGGAATACGGCAAACAAAAATTACGCCAGTGCAGTGATGTGTGTGTGTCAGTGACAAAACATCAGATATTTTGGAAATAGCATGCATCTCAACCTGCAGCATGGTGGTGGTGGTGGTGGGGGGCTCAGAGACGCAAACAAATCCTTAAAAAATAAATTAACCTGGCTTCCTGTGAGGAGTATTGATCGGGCAACATTCTGCCATCTCACTGGGACTGGGACTGTGCTGCATAATAAACGCTTAACACCCCCTCATAACTGGATGGAGAGCTAAATCATGGGTGGCAGCATGTACTGCAGTAGGCTGTAAGGAGCTGGCAATGACTAATGACAATGAGTGGGTGGCTTTCCACTGCTTCTTTTATAACAGGTGGGTTATCAGGATCAATATTCTAATCATCATCAACATTATCTTTGGATCCAAAACCTCTGACACACCATTTTTTTCTCTTGCTGTAAATTCCCATCTCTTCCATCTTCCAAATGCTGCTGCTGTCACTGTTATGAATGTGATGATGATATTACTCCATTTAATTCTATAATGGCCACGGACAAAATCCTGGTGTTTACCTAACCTACATATACAAGCTGGCCATTAATTAAAAGAGGGCAGCAAATGGAAATATCACTCACAAATCAAACAGAGAGATTGACTTTTAAATAATAGATTTGGATGTAAAACTGAAGAAAGCTTACTGTATTGCAGCAGTTTACTTCCAAACCCTCTACTTATGAACAAACTGTCAAAAAAAAAAAAAAAACTTCACTAAAACAGACACAGGTCTAATAGGTCACTAAATTACATTCATTACTCAGGCGTAATCTCCAGGCAGCATGTAGCTCTCTACGCCCACTGCTTCATTTGCATGCACCATACTCAAGCAACACTGAATTAATAATAATGACTGAGGAGTCATTATTCTTAGCTATAGGTAAAGCAGTCATATCTGCTGAGGAAGGTGAAACTAGGTAGCAAATAGGGGCAAAGTTGTCAGCTGAATATTCATCACAGTGACTCAGAGGGTGAGGGAGTATTGGACTGGACTGGAAGGGGGAGTGGTATTATTATTATTGTTAATAATAATAATAATAATAA
>JBCAUF010000134.1:13357935-13385847 GCA_038406115.1 Haemulon aurolineatum
GTGTTGTTCACTAAAGTGGGACTGCAGATATAGACAGGCAATGTCCAGGCAATAGTGCATAGCAAGCACTGGTGCCTGTGTGAGCATGCACTGAGCAAACAGAGCAAGCAGATAAAATTGACAAACTCAGTTCTCTCAGTTCTCAGCGAAATGTTTTTGGTGGATTCATTTTTGGATGCATCGCGCTTCCGTATGTCCACTGTGTAAGTTATGGCGGAAATAATGCCGTTGGATTTGAAATGCAACAAGTGCATGGCGACTGTTGTTAGGGAAGAAGGATTAATAACGACAACTGTGATGTCATTCTGGTTGGCACTTTTACTGGGTGCGTGAATGAGATGTAAATATGGTTGTTTGCAGATCTGATCGAGAAAGCTGTTCTGTGAGAGAGGCATTCAGGGGAAGGAGACTTGTCCAGGATGAATCACTACAGTGGTATTGGATATTTTAATACTTTAGAGTGTTGGCTCCTATATCAGCTACTAAATGGGTAACACATGAGGCAAAGCAGTGGCCTTTGCAGAGATTGTGATGCAAGAGATATCCAGAAAAATGGAGACAGGAACCAACCAATGATCCGTATCGGATTAGCCAATCCTAATGAAGTTAGGCTAACTGCTGGTAGGTATCTGGCTGAAAAACCCTTTTAAGTTCTGAAAGATGCTGATGCATGATGATACAGTAAACACCTTTAAATATATATATATATATATATATGAATATGTAATGTGAAACTGATCTTTAATGTAGAAGTCAAAGATGTCTTGGAGCCTTCCAGTGAGCTTTGTTAACAATTGATCTTTCTTTACCATCTTCAAGGGGGGATTTAGGCTCTACATTTAAACACATGTACTTGCATGTAGCTCTTTTTTTTTTTCTTTTAATAAGACATTGTGAAGTACCACTTTATGACCTTCTACTCAATGCCATCCAGGAGTTAACATAATGCTTTTATTGGAGAGGGGTAATATCTTGCAGCTTACTTATGAATGATGGATGGTAAGGCCAGTGGTGCCTCTCACCTAATCCCCATAGATCCACTGCTATTTCTCTGGTAATGTGACTTGCAATGGCACAGAGACTTCTGTTTGTCTAGACCAAGTTCAAGGAGTAAAGGTAGGGCACTCCGGAGCTGTCTTTGTCATGGCGAATTACACAAATGAAGAAAGCTCACTGACAGTGTTTATGTACGACAATAAAATAAGCTCAAGAGGGGTGATGAGTCATGGCACTGGATCAGTCTTACTAATGAAGATGAAAGAGAAAAAAAACAAAGTGAAAGAACGCTGATGACCTTAGCCAACATAACATTAAGACGTTAATACTTCAGTGGGTGCTTTGGAAAAAGAGCAAATGAGAGTGTGAGGCTAGGAAACAAAGTAAGAATAGGGGAAAAAAAGAATCTGACATTAACAAATGATAATTGTTGTATCACCATCCTTTGAGGATCACTGTGCAGGCAACAAGGATCCTGAGACAGATGGAGGCCCATCTGAGCAAACCCACAAACCAAAAGGGCCATCAATCAAAGTCTGCGCGTTTTTATGGGGATGGGCTGTGATGTTGGTGTTAGCATCTCCCTGTCTGTCATCGGGAAAACAATCTCACAAACTCGCAAAGTCACAAAACGCACTCACAAAAAACACGGGAGCTGTTACAGCGATTGACAGTGTTTTGGGGGGGAGGGTTAGATGACCGGAGAGTGGAAGACCAAATCACCTCTGCAGACCACGATCAAGCCGCACATTCACCCCTGTCTGGAGGAATATTCCAAATCTCTCATCCATTGCATTGTGACTTTTACATCTTGAAAGGACAGCACCATTAGGCACCCACCAGCTTTTGCAATCTAACATGTCAGCATCCGTGGGGAATTGTAGATAGTTGTTCAAGTTTTGTGCCTCGCTGCCTGGGGGGTTGGGGGTTTGGCAGTACTCTCCAGTTGACTAATTAAAGTCTAAACAAGTGCATAAATAAATACAGATGGGGACCACAATTCATGGGCAGCTTTGGCTCCAAATTGAAAGGCTGGACTTACAGTAGAGTCAGACTTATCCAGTCACTCAGTCATGGGAGACTGAAATAAGTTTGTGTGTCTCCGTGTGCATGTGTGTGTTTGTGAGAGGAAGCGATAGAAAAAAGAGAGAGAATAAATGAGAGAGAGAGAGAGGAAAAGAGAGACAAGCGCAGTGGGAAAGAATGAAAAACTACCCCCTCATGATACATCGTGATGATTTGCACAGCCATATTTAGCCCAAGCTGTATGGTATCGCAAGTCTGAGACAATAAACCATGGTCCCCTCCAAGAAAGCTGTAAACATCCTGCAAACATATTGTAACGTAGGAAAGGTTATGCATTGTCTTCGAAGCTCCTGCGAAGTGGTGCGCTCCCTTATAATCATGAAACAAATTACATGTAGAGGCTCATAGAGGCTGAACGGTGAAAATTAAAAAAAAAATAGTTACACATTTTGGGAAATAACACTTATTCACTGTGATAGTGAGCTTTAAAGGTGCTGTACAGATTTGTCACCTTTTTGTTACCATAGCCAGACTAGCTGTTCTCAGCCTTCACACTGGAGACCAGGCTTCATATTTTCCTTGCAGACAGAGTGGTACACATCTTTCACACCAGGAAAACAACTACATGCATTTCCCATGTCTATTCCTTAAAATATTGTAACATTTTATTTGCTCGAACTTTTTGTGAATCTTGAAGCACTAGCAAATATCCATGGTACAAAAGCAACCAACTGAAAACCTGGACTTGGACTGTTGTCACCAGTTATACCAGTTATATGTGAGGCTACTGAACATGATGCAACAGATGTTTGCACAGTTATGATCCAATTAGCCATGATTCACATAATTTGGATATCCTACCACTGTTACCCATTGCACAGATACAATTTCAGTTTCTAACATTTTGTCCCATTAATAAAACAGCAGCGCATCTCAGAGTGAGTGTGACCTGCGGGGCTGCTCACACCAAAGCGCCTGTATCTTCTCAGACCTATCTCTATGAGAGACAAGATATGACACGAGCTAATACCTGATGCCTGTGTTATAATGAGCTCGTTAAACTATATGGGGCCTTGTTTCCAACAAGAGCCACTAACCAGCCTCTGCAACATGTACAAGTCCATAAACTTTTATTGGTTCCCACCCATTGCATCCCCAGCCATTAATTGTCAGGGTGGGCGGCATGTCCCATTACTAAGTGCAATCTAACCTTGTTCAAAAGTAAATAGACCAAGAATATAAAACATGTCTGATGACTCACAGCACAAGTTAAGTGAGAGCATAATTTAGAGAAGAGGATATTGAATTGCACCTAGTTATAATTTAAAAATCCAATACTATTTCATTCTCATTTCTCACACAGCTATTTTATTACATTTAACATCCTATAGATGTTGGCTTCACTTTAGTATACTCACTGCCTTTGATAAATCAACACAATCAATAAAGTTTTAATTATTATATAAACCAGAGCATATTTTATATGTATGCTGTGAATGTAGTGTAATGGATGGATTAAAGAAGCTGGGCTGGGGAAAAAAAAAATCAATGTGATTCTATAGGGTCTACTGCTCCTAGTGTTGAGCGCTCTTAGATCAATGGCTGTGAACACGTTCTACATGTTGCACCATGCTTGATTATTTGGGTCCTTGAAGACATAGGCACTCATTTACAGTATGAACACACACACGCACAGCCATCACACACGCATCCATCAATCACTGCACAGTATCTGTGTTGCATACCATATTTGAACAGAAAAAACACCAATTTTCCAGGTGAGCTCAGATTATATAGAAATCTCTACAGATCTCTGGATTTGTCAATGTAATTTTTGTTTGAATTAAAAGTAAAATATCTTATATAATAAAATCTTCATGGTAATTATCTTACAGGGGCCCTCTACCAATTTGGAGTTTGAACTTGAATACATGTTTTATTAACCAAATGTGTAGAACTTTTTCAATCCATTTCTTGCAAGGCCCCCAAATTTCATGGAGTTGCAATGCTAAATTGTTAATCGATTTAGTACCCCTTTAAGGAGCAAAGGCCACTACTGTACGTTATTACTTCATGTATGTTTGTTCATCTGGTATAAAATTAGGACGACCTAAGACAGTGAACCCCAACTTGATTCCCAAATGTGTTGTAAGTCACTTTGGACACAAGTATGATTAAAGTAATGTAATGGTTTGTTTTGGGTGTGGACTGCACTTTCGTGTGGTCATTGATGTAGTATAAGTCTTGCAGAACTCCTGAATCAGGAAGTTCAGAAAGATCATCGCAGAAACAAATGATGAACTTCACTTGAAATCTTACATCATGCATACAGTGCTTGCAACCGTAACCCTTGTCAGGATTTAGATACTCTCAAAAAGAAAAAAAAGGGGGGGTGGGGGAAGTGGTCACCATCAGCCACTCTGTCTGTCACTACAGTATGTGTGTGTTTGACATACAGACTAAAACAATGAAAACATTTTTTTTTTAAATAACCAGTCAAGAGGATTGCATGGCCTTGGAGTGTCATCTAGTTTGACTATATTTATTTCAGGTTTGTTCAGTGCCACATTGGAATATTTATTCCAAGTACCTTATCTTTGTTATTCTTTTGCAGCCTGTCATTTGCATCCACTGACTTGAATCCAGAATCACACTTGTTTACATTTTAGCCCTGAAGCATGGGAATGGCTTGTGTGTGTGGAGTGAATACATCATTTATTTCTGTCTCTGATAGCGATTTATGGCCTACAGCCTTTTGTGGCTGACAAAAGACGGACAGCTCACTGGCCTGCTCCCAACATGCCCCCAGCATACATCTCTCTCTCAACTGATACTGTAGCCACTGAACTTTTAATTTAACATGTAAACAAACAATAGCTCTGCCAGGATCCATGTTAAGTTTTTCAAAACCCCATTAAATATGAATTAAAGTGTCAGTAATGACAAACGGTCATAAGTCATAAGTCTGATCCAGCAGGGGCCTGGAAGGTGTCATTTAGAGCAAAACTACCTTGTAGACTGAAGAAACCACATGTGCAGAGCTGATCATATTAGTAATGTTCCAAACTAATAGACACAATAAACATGTTTCATTCCACTGATCAGTGGAACATGCGATAAGCAGAGTTTGGACATTTACCAACAGTAAAATATGAATTTCATTCATGAAGTTGCAGTGCCATATGTCTAAAAACACTCATAATGTTTCCGCTGCTGCAATGTATTTTTAATACAATATTTTAAATAATGAATATAAATACACTGATTATTTAATGACATTGGAACATAGTCTGTAAAATCTAATAGAAAGCAGCCATGTATTATGCCAAAAACAATACTGCATTCATCGAGGAAATTGATTCCAAGGCAACTGGACTTTTTGGTTGCACCTAAGGCTTCTTCAGTTCTGACAAAGTTTTTGATTCAATATCTTTGTCTGTGAGTATTCTCATTCATCAGGTCATAGCTAGACAAAGCACAAATTCAATATTCCACACTCAAGAATAAAGTATTCATGTGAACAAATTATTAAATTCAGAGCAAAAATGACTAATTTGAGAACAAGCGATACTTCAGGAGCAAATGTGAAGCATAAATTGTTTTACTGGTTCACTGCAGGGCTAACAGATACCAAGTAATACCCATATACAGGTTAACGACACACCGCAGTGCCCTGAGATTAGCGTGTGTGCAAGTACAATATAAACATATCTGCCAATTGATATAGAAATGCACATATGTACAGAACATGTTAAATAAACAATCAACAAATGGTTAAAAGGAACCTTCCCTTTACTGTAGCAAAGAGAAAAAGCATTTGAAACATGGAAAAAAATGTTTTATCAGCATATCTTAATCGTACTGGCACATTTCATTTTGCTTACTACGAGGAAAACAAGCAGACACAGACAAGAAGGGACAGATGCTAAATCACATTTTAAGATAGATCTTTACATTATAGCAATAATTAGACTTGTCTTATCTTTAAGTCTGTTGACTGTAATCAAAATTAGTTTTTTATATGGATAGAATTCACATTAACATTTGATATTTGTGATTTCTCAAGGCCCTTTAAACATTTTCGCAGTCAGCTTCTTACTCTGAGATATGGACACAAAATCCTGTTTTGATAATTTAACGGACAGAAGATATTTCTACGTCTGGGTTTTGTACTTCACTCACTGATTTGAAGCGGACAGTGTCAGCTGTAAAAGCTGATCTTGCATACTTCAGTGCACCCATCAAAACTGAACAGTATTTGAATCAAAATGTGATGACAGCCGTGTGTTTGTTTGCTTATTGTCGGCTGCCAGGTCACTGCCAATCAAATCTGATTAAAGCCACACGCCCACACAGTCATCAAAGAGTAACTCAACACCAGGCTGAAAAGTAGCATTTCACAGCTGGCAGCACTTGTGTGTGGTTGGGTGTGGTCAACAGTGATGTCACAGGA
Source organism: Haemulon aurolineatum (assembly GCA_038406115.1). Classification (NCBI taxonomy): domain Eukaryota; kingdom Metazoa; phylum Chordata; class Actinopteri; order Lutjaniformes; family Haemulidae; genus Haemulon; species Haemulon aurolineatum. Next base: position 13,364,411 of record JBCAUF010000134.1, read on the forward strand.
TCCTGTATGACAGTGAGTGCACATGTGCATCACTGCAGCAAGGTAACCACTAAATACAAAATACATATTTTTTGTTATTAAATGACATTCTCAGGGGCTTTAAGGGCTGCTGTGTTTGAAATTCTGTCTCCGAATTTCACTGGCAGCAGTGCCACCAAAAGTGACACCAGAGCTCTGAAACAGCACTTTGTCACACTGATTTTATGATTTATGTTCATACATGAAATGACACATACAACATTAGAATATTGTATGCATAAATGATCTATACACTAGCTTGTGAATGGCTGGTAAATGCCATGAAAAAATATTTCATCATCAACACTGCAAAAATATACAGTACAGAACATCTCTGTCACTGTAACAATGAGAGCCTGCAGTCCCCCCAAAAAGTCAGAGCAAAACTGCACCCACTGCCCTCACCCAGCCACTTAGAAGCACCAGTAACACTCAAAAGAATTAAGGGTGCCATTCTGAGCAATTATGGAATTTAGTGGTCACATTGTCAGAATGATTTGGCCAAAGAGGAATGATTCAATTAATACCATGGGTCATTAGCCATTTTCTCCTTTGGCCAGCAGAGAAGACAGTCCTGAAGGTACCAAATGACCAGTAAAGTGGAGTGTAATGCAATTTGATTTTAGAGTTATTAGATGATGAGAGAGAGAGCAGGAGAATGAGACAGGGAGACAGACAGAGAGACTGAGAGAGGAAAATAGAGAGAGACAAATTGTTTTCCTAATTATGTTTTTTGCCTACCCTTGATGTTCTGTGATTTCATTCTCTGTGAGTATTTGTCCATAGCAGGGAGGGGCACAAGTGGAGGGATAAGTGTCCCATCATATCAACTGCTGTATTACTTTGCACAAAGTCGCCATTGAATTACAGATAATACCAAGAGGAAGACAAACTGGACTGTCAACCCGACTCAAATGCACTGGGAGGAACTTAAATAGGACTTAAAACCCCCTGCCATAAATAAGGTGAGCAGAAATCCAGCACCTGCCTTTGATCACACACACACACAAATTCACATCTGCACTGACAAACACATTATCGCTTACCTTTATGTGTATCTGTTGAGCAATTCTAAAAACGACAAAGACAGCACAAACACAGCTAAAGCAGACATAATTCAAAGCAGGTATCAACCAGTGACTGATCTTTTTTACAATAAATATATAACCTAACCAGATATTCTTTTTGGCTGTGGGTGAGAACTATGCCGGTGGCAGCCATGCCACTCCGTGGATCATTAAACTGATTACCCTTACCCCAACGGCTCTGTCTGACAGTCAGTCAGAAGAAAGAAAGCATGTTCACTGATGAGGAGTTTGGGTATTTCCAAGCCAGGAGCAGAGCTGGGCTTTTGGCATAGTGGCAGCAAGGGGTTTGACATCACATGACACACACTGCCCCAAAAAGCACTTTTCCCATACACAATCAGTGGAGTGGAGGAGTGGCTATTAAACAGTGAATACATTCCTCTGAGTATCACAAACACTCTGAAATGATCCTTGAATGCAATACATCCATTTCAATAATAAATGGAAAGTTTAGAGGAGCCATATGATGTCATTATTTGACCCCACTTATCTGTATGGGAAATCAGTCGGCATAGCCAGTAGAAGCCTCGGACGCATAGCTCTTGTACCAGCTCAGCTGGAGAAGGACTCCAATTACTAATACTTCCATGGGGGCACACAGTATATCCCTCCATGTGTAATATACAGGATATGTCTAAAACAAACTACTTTATTTAACGTAGACAATGCCTGACTTCTCTCAGCTTCCTGACTCAATGCTAGTCCTCTTGCAATAATAAACATTAGATCAGTTCATTCTTTTGTCCTTTTCTTGAAATGTTTTTTTTTTTCAGCTGGCCACATCTGTTGTATCATAATCAACATGGTCAACATGATGTCAACCATAGTGAGAGACTACTCAGAAATCAATTTTCTGACCTATGTATCTGAAGTCCTTGAATAGTTTCAGTAATGTCATGCAATACACATAAAAAGAAGAATCCCTTTGAAGTCAAAGCACTGTAGCTGACTTCTTACAAACCAAACCTATATGTCCTGGAATACCCATGTTAAGAGTGAAAGAGACTTCAAAGCTCCATTTAGCTTAAACTTTTGAATTTAAGTCAAGGACCATTGTCCTAAGTAAGGGGCTTTTCAGATGGTATTATATGTTACACTCACTTAAATTCACATTGTTCATACTGTGTAAGCAAATTGCACTTGTATGAAGACTCATTTAGTATGTGCATGGCTAATCTTGTAGCTAGCTGAGCCGTGGATTGTAGGGAAGAGCTGACAAGCTATTTTCCACACACACACACACACTTGCACGCAAGCGCACACACACATAGTTTTATGATTGACAGAATAAACTCTGCCAAGCTTAACTCAAAGCCTACTGCCCTTGCAGACACATAGTTAACATCACTGTTGGATTCTTTAAATGTCCTAAAATAGTACCTTTGAGAAGCATTTTCAGCTATTCATTGGGCAGTGAACAGCAAGTGAGAAACTGGCAAGCTTCAATAATAAATAATCCAATCTCTATTTAGTGCACAGCTTTTAAAGCAGCCAAATGTGATCAAAGTTGGAAAAAACATGAGGCTCTGCAGAATATGTTTTTTTTTTTTTTTTTTTTTTTAATCCCAAAATCGATCAACAATTCTGGTATGCTGAACGGAAAATGGAAGGTGAATTACAGATTTTATTCACTTTATGAATGTGTCCTGAACCTTTTCCTCAATCCTCTAGGCTCAGCCACAGGACCAGATGAAAGAAAGTATGCATTCATTTTTGACAGTCAGGTTTTTACTGTACCACCATGAGCATGTGAAAGATAATTAAGGCCTAGTCGGGCTCAGACTTCCACTCGCATGGGACAGTTAAGCGAATGCTTGAATTTTCAGGCCCACTGAAACCTCTAATTTAGCTCCTCCGTCTAATGGCACTCTACATCTCCATCTCCAGAGCCCTCTGAGGGGTCCTGCTGGAGCAACTATGATTAAAAGAAAAGTAATCTTTCGCCAGGGTAGAGCGAAAACTATCACAAAAGCCTGCTTAATTACAGAGGGACTGCGGCCACATGGCCAATTTCAAGCTATAGGCTTCCCACTAAAACACCTTCACTTTAAGAACACTTAATCAGAAGATGTGCTCATGTCTGTGGTTAGAAAGGCAGCATGACCAGTGATGACAACCCCCCTCCTCCACCTGACAAACACATATCTCTGCCTTGTGCCCCTGGAGCATGCCAACCTAGCAGCTGGCAGGGAGCTGATGGATGGCAGACGACCAGCAGCTGAGGCAATGCTGCTCTTCCTGCTTCAATCTCAGAAGTCTGGCTTGGTTGTTTCCCTATTTTTACTTAGTCACTGCTCAGCACTGTACTATAAATGTTTCTCCCTCTGATGGAATATTTTATATCCACCCATTCTTATAGATCCAACCTCATTCAAGGATTTAACAAACATTTAATGTGTGTTGCCGCATCGAAGGATTCTTTCTCCACACTCCCCACACCAGCAGCCCATCCATTCTCCCGTTAAACAGTCTGCCCCCTTAGCCCTCCCAGTTGGCAAATGTCCTCCATTTCCTCATTCCTTCCTGTTTCTCTGTGGGGCCTCCATTCCTGCTGATGTCTGTGGTTTCGGCCCATGGCGCAGCCCCCTCGCAGCTAGACGCAGCTCAGCCATCACACACTTCAAATCAGAGTAAAGAGCAATCGATAGCGTGCGGTCTAATGTTTATCAAAGCAACAGACACCCATCTGTGCACAAGCCACTGCACAACACTGCAGTGGATAACATATGCAGGGAGTGCTCCCTTTTTTGCCTAGCTGTGGAAATGAGAGGGAGAATGTTTGAAATGCAGAGAGATGCTTATTTTTAATTATGCATTTAGTTGGAGCAGGGAATTCATAATGTGGGCTGCGTTCATGAAGGGAAAGTATAATGACAAGTCAAAATGTATTTACTGCCCCCACAAAGAACAGATTTGTACGCAGGGGCTAATTCACATAAAGATTATATTCCCCTCCTTTCTTTTGAAACGGTGGTGCTTTGATGTTGTGTTAAAGGCAATTTACATTAAGATTATATACTCTTGTTTCTTTCAAAACAACAATGCTTTGATGTTATGTATCAGCAAAGATCTGACGTTTACCCTGGTCTTTTATCACTGGGGACATTGCCATTATTCTGTTGCAGCCATGTTTAAAGTTAAACCATTTTGGAAGTATTAGCAAATATTATTAAAGATAATATCACTATATTATTAATGATCACATCTTATAAAATCAAAAGTGAAAATGCGGTCATATCCATTTGTGAGGGGGAATGAGGGAGGGGAACCGTTGTTAGCAAAATGACCAAAATTCATCCCTGTGGTTAATCTGCCACCCCCATCTATATCTCCTGATAGTTAGGCTAGTCTGCCTGACTCACTGATCCTTTATTTGACTGAGGTTTGCGCAAGTTAGAATCTTTGGCCGCGACCATGGCTCTGAAATATGGTATCAGTAGCCTAACTGTGCTGTGTATTGATAAATCCATGGTGCTGTCTGTGATTCTGAAGTAGCAGCATCAAATTTGTAATCATGTCTTTTCTCTTGGTCCCGCCCTCCTGACGGTTTCATCTTAGATCTATAATACTCTCTAAATGATATACTATCTATCAGTTCTATACTACATTGCAGCTTATATACTTTGTAGAGTCATGTCACCTATATGATCAAAATAACAACCAGCAAGTAGTGAGAAGATCAAACTGCTGTCTGCAGTATTCCTATAAAATGTCTATGATCATTCAGAAGGATCTGTACCTCTGAAAATACACCCAAAGATACCCAGAAAAATACCAGGACTAAGCGACCTTGGTAAAAAATTGTTTTCACTCTAGATGTTTCGTGTAACCTTGATGTGACGCATGTAATGTGGAAACGAGGAAGGCAGGAAATTAACCTGCACGGACCCCACCACGACTAGCTGCTTCAGTTACATAACTCAAGGTAAAGTTTATACTATGAAAACGATGGTTTTTAAGGAAGAAAAAAAAAAAAACCCTTTAACACCTAATGCGTTGCCAGCGACACGTTTGTACAACATTGCGATGGTTTGTGCTATCAGAAACGATTTCTGAAACCCGAGAAGTTGAAATTCACAGCCAACATGTGGCTATTATGGTAATTTAACTCTGTTGCAGGAAGCCCACAAATCAGCCCCTTTGTCCGCCTCCACCACACACACACATGCACACACGCACACACACACACAAAGCAGCGGAGAAACACACGGCAGAGAGCAGCAAACTCTATTGAAAAATGTCTGGAAGGTCCACCCAGGTGATAAAGCCACCATTTGGGTATGTTGTTGGATTATAGAGGAGCCTTCCTCAAGTGCAAGACCTGGGAGAGGGAGAGGCAGAGGCCACACTCAGGGCCATAGACGGAGAGGCAATGGGGATGCTGGAGGTTCTAGTGATGCTGTTAGAGACCGAAGCCGCTGAACACTTCATTTACTCACAGGCCCCTTTAAAATAAGAAGACGAATATTTTGAGGCATGAGTGTTAAAATGTTGAAAAACATGTATTTATCCAAATGTATCTACGAAATGTAAATCATAATCACAATTATTATTATCTGATCTGTTGTAATTGTTTAAATTATTATATCTTGCTTATTTTATCTGTTGTTTTGACAGTAAGCACTTTGTTACTTTGTTTTGAAAGGTGCTATATAAATACTAAATGTATTACATTATCACTGTGGCTAAAGCACACATGGATTTTTAAGTGCTACAACTGCAACTTTGTATTCTGCTAGCCTGCTTACTCACACAGTAGCCTACAAACCAAGTCTTATCGAGCTAGAGCGGTTCTAGGGGCATTTTGCAAATCCTTTGACCACATTTAAAGGCACAGAAACACAAAGAGACGTCTCTCTCTCTCTCTCTCTCTCTCTTCCTGTCTCTCCCTCCTCTCTATTGTCCCTGCATTCAGGGGAGCAAATGCATGTAAATATAAACATTCAGCATATGGATGCCACTCTGTATTGCCTTGTCACACATGAGCAATAGTGCAGCATTGCCTCTTTGAGTAACACAATCACGGCAACAAAACAGTAGCCATTGTGGTGGTGGGTTGCAGTAGGACACAAGCCCCTGGGTCCCTGTCAAGTATTATTACTTGCTGCAGTATGCTGTCTACTGGCAGACAAGCAAATAACCATATGAGAACTGTTAAATCTGCTCTCCTGCATGCACTTTTCGTGCTCTTTTTAAGCTCCTGCGCATTTCTCTGTGAAAAGTTCACAGCTACTATGTTGTAGGCGTTGTAGGCATCTTCTCTAAGAGAGAAGAGATGCAGTTGTGTTTGAATGCATGTAGTCTCTGTATGCGCACATGCACACATCTGTCCATATGCTGTTTGTTAATAGAAACACCCAGGGCTCACTTTTAGTGGCAAATAGGCTTTATTGCAAGACGCTGAGAGAGTGGAGAAGAGAGGGAGAGTGAGAGCATTAAAAACGAAGCATGCAGATACACATTTTTCAGGGGGTGCATGACCCACATGGTGCGGACCACTTTCTCAACAGCAGACAAAAAGCAATCATTATTTTAGCACTAGGGCGGATTAGCAAGGCTTACCAGGAATTTTATCACTCTCCCATAATGTGCTGCATGGTATTAGCATAATGCGAAAAATGATTAGACACCCTTTATCTCTGAATCACATAGGGTAACTATGCAATTATTAATAGGAGCTGTCCAATGCATTCCCCTGCTATAGGAGCTTCTCAGGCCATTTGATTGAAAAAACAAACAGATGTTTGTGTTGTTGTTCCGAGGACAGAAGCAGGTATGAAACCTATATTTTTAAGACCCACTGTAAAGGAGGTCCACACACATACTCTCAGACATTTGAAGATCCGCCTACACTCACCCACACTGTCCCCATTACTGGCAGTTTTGCTGCAGCTAATGATGGGATATACAGGACAATTTTCACATTCACACCAGACTCGCAGCAATAGATTTTTGGATTTGCACTTTGCTGTCATCCTAACGTCAGAGACATCACAACCTTGAATTCAAAGGAACTTTCATGATCCAGCATAAGCAAAACATCACGGGACAGAGGACATGACCCACAATTCTGGGCTCACTTCTAATTAACAGCACAGTAAACTTGTCCAACAGTGCTGTCCATTCTTGGGATGAGTGTCTGACACATTAACAACCAGAGAACTTATTTGAGAACTGTGAAGATATCTTAATATTGCTGTGACAGGAGAGGTGAGTCTGCATGTCAGTCAGAGCAAATAATATCAATTTAATCTGTACACTACCAGACTCACACCAAGTCGCCAATTGGTCTGGAACAAGTGGACAAACAGACCAGAGAGCAAAGAGAATGGCAGCCCATGTATTTGCTACTGATATCTACTATGTTTGAGAAATCATTAAATGCTACTTTTTTTAGTCTTTCTTGAGGAACAATGAGATATACTGAGTATATGAACAATACAAGAATGCAATAGCAATCATCAGGCAATCGACTCTGACAGTTCTAGGTTGGACCGGTTGAGTTTATGGTCAAATGCACCAACTTTTTCCCGGTGTTGTAAATAAATGGATTTGACTCTCAATTGTAAGGGGAGTGTTCTCTCAGTGTTCAAGAGGAAAATCAGGGTGGGCCACTTGTTGAAAAGCGGAATGGAGGCTGGAAGCAAACACGTTGCTGTGGAAGAATAGCATCTTTCCTCAAGAATACATTCCTGTATTTACTTCTTTATCAGCTCATTTATTCCTTAATGGCTTATTTACTACATATCATTTATCATTCAACTAATACTGGGCTCATTCAGACCGCACACCAGGATCAGTGTCAGCATACCATTGAGAATAATAAAAGAATAAAAACATAGGAGGCAGAGCACAAGTGTGGGTGAGGTGAAAACATAGCAGAACAATCAAAATCATAAAAAAGACTACAGTATTCCTCGGGTTCACTGAACCACTGGTTAATATGAAGTATGGAGCTATATCAGTGCCCCTGCTCTTCCAATTAGATAATTGCCTTTGACACAATTTAAATATGAGGTCTTAGTAAATTTGATGCTAAAGTGCTGCCAGCTGAGGTCTTAAAAATTTAGAGCATGGTAAATGTTTAGCATGCTCCTTAAGATAATATGTCCTGGAGAGGACAAATAATTAAAAAAAAAAAAATGCAACAAATATATTAACTGAAAAATATAAGGGATTCCTGTGAGTACACGAGAGTTCACGGGGTGGTCCTAAACAGCTTCTTTATAAACCCATGGAGACTGATGTTCCTCTTTTGCTTCATTTATGGGTTTGGTCAAAAAAAAAAAAAAGGACTCACTGCTGTCTTGCTTTGATTAGTGTCTAACATGCTGTGACCCTGGGAACTGCTGAGTCTTTGGGGGCAGAACGTCTTGTTATTTTACCCCCTCAAGATGACACAGAGAGAGTGTAAAAAAAAAATGTATATATACCTTGATGGCCTGAAAAGATAAACAAAGAGCAACGGAATCAACAGAAAGATGCTTTTTCTCTCAACTTCACAACTTCAAGACCTGCTGTCTATAATCCTTTTAAGAAGTGCCTTTACATCACAGCTATACACCTGTTCACACTCATAAGTTGTTGTTTTTTGTTTTTTTTTTGTTTGTTTTTTTTCTGAATTCAAGCTGACAATGCGTCTGTGCAATTTTTGCTCCTCCTTGCCTTGTTGCAATTTCATGAAAAAAAAAAAAAAGATTTGAAATAGAGAGGCTCTATGTGTCAAGTGAAGTGCCATGGCAAAAAAAAAAACACACACACAGGGTGACACTGCCTAAAATCATTGTGGCAGCTTCAAACATGTGTTTGCAACCGTGAAATGGAGCATAGAAAAGAAATCAAAACACATACTGAATGCTATTCTCACCATATAAATGTAACAAACACCATGAAAGGCACTTTCGGTCGACTAGAAAGATATCTGCTGACAGAACACAACTTCATTAGCATGTCTGTCAATGACAGCAAGATCACGGGTCGCAAGAAATTGTTTTTTTCCCCCCTTCTTTCTATGTGCGCTGAATGATGATTTTGGTATCTTTCAGTGATTCCCGGAGCTTAGCTTTCATCAGTGGCAGGCCGTCTGTCTGGCTGACCTGTTTGAGTAAAGGTGAGCAGCATCACATAGGGCCCAAGGCCAGTTCCACAAGACAGAGATGATTAAAGAGGTGGGGAGGGAGAGAGATCCACCAGCGAGCAGTCTGCACCATCGGTCCTCACTCTCTCTCTCTTTGTCTCCACCTCTTGTTCGCACATTCACACCTTCTTGCTAATACCTCTCTCAGCATCTTTATATCCGCTAGATCTACACAGTCCCTTTCTTCCTCATTTCTGCACCGCCTCTGACTCAACTCCCTATAACCCCTTTTCTGTAGTTCTCCTCCTTTGCCCAGATAGAGGCATAGATAATTTTCTTTAGAGCTTTTTCAAGTGTGAAGCCCGCCTTCTTTAAACTGAATGTCATAAAATATGGAGAATGGGAGTTTTCAGATCTTTGCTCGGAAGAGACACAGCAGGAGTTCCGATGCAATTTGTATATCACCATATTATGGAGCATATATACCAATACAACCAATATTTCGTATACTGTAACATCATGAATAATGCATTTAAATAACCGTATTAATAAAACAAATTAATCAATTCTCATGGTTCAACAGACAGTACAAGAGTTCATTTCGGGTTTGTTTATTTGCTAGCAGCAATATTACCCAGTGTAGTACGTCTATGTGGCTGTGACTGTGACTCACATGGCTATATTAATATCATTAAAAGCATACTGTAGTTCAAAGGAATACATCGTTTGTGTAAAACACAGCAGTGCAGAAGGATTTCCATGGGTCAATCTGGGCTATGCATTCTTACAAGCAAAGCCAGTAGTTTGCTATTTTAACATACCACCATTGACCAAATATTGATTTTTGATATTGTCTCCAGAAGTTATGTCATAACATATGCTGATGATGATAGACTTTTGGAGGAAGAGTTTTACCAATTGATTCTGTGTGGTGTTAATTTCAGATGTCGCAAAAAGTCCACAGCAGAGAAACATCTGCCAACTGCCACTAAACGTGCCAATTCTGAGATAGTTGACCAATAAAATAAATACAAGCATCTAGGTGAAAAGATGTTTTCTGAACCAAAGCAGATGTTATTGCAGGAGAGGTAAAATGTCTCTCATCTTCTTTTAACAAGATTATTTCCTTTAAGTTGAGCTCAAGCCTGCTCCCAATTTTGGATATATGTTTTATTGAATAAGTTGTTGAATCGGGGCCATCTGGGCTTCTTAAATTTATGGATGTGACAACTGTTTGCCAACATGTCCACAAAGTATATAGAGAGATAAGGGGCTCCAGTTATCAAGACAATACAGAGGAATGTTGTTGTGAGTAGATGTTGCAATAAGTTATTGTGTTGTGTGGATTGAAATCTGACAGTGAGTATGATCATTTTCTACATTGTAGCATTTTTGTATATGTGGATACAGTATGTGCTTTCAGTAGCAGTTTTGGAGGAAACAGAGTTTGATGCTCTGAACTTCATGTATATATCTCTGGGAAATACTAACTGTAACTGTAGGGCATGATTTCAAAAGTAGTTTCTCACGATATGGAATTTAAAACAGGTTGCAACGTTTGTTTGCTGACATGTTTTCCAAATTTAGCCAGGGGGAAGGAGACAGTGACAGGAACCTAATTACATCAAATAGAATTTACTTATCAACACAAAGTGGCTACAAAAACACAAACACTGATGTGGGTGCTGACTGGAGATATAGACATGGACTGCAAAATGTTTCAAATAGAATAGATCTATAGGCACTGTGTCTGGGGACAGGGAGATGGTAAATCTTGTTTTTTTTCCAAAACAGCAATTCATATCAGCGTGAGCATATACATATCGTAGGATATGTCCCCTGGTTGCTCCTATTATCGCTGCAGCGAGTGAAGATGAAAGGCAGAAAGAAAGAAAGAAAAAAAAAAAAAACTCCACAACAATGGTTCAAGTTAGAATTTCAGATTTAGAGAAAGGAACAAACATGCACATCAAAAGATGAAAACAAAAAGCAAGAATAGTTTTAAGGACTAGTCCTCAGTGTATTTAAAATGTATGGCATCACAAAATCATACAAAAAGACGGAGTGCCTAGACAGAGTACCCAACATGAACACTGATAGTGAGGTGTAATAGCGGATGAGGGAGAAAGACAGAAGATGAGGTAAAGGAAGACTTTGGGAGAGAACGAGAGAGGGAAAGATTTGACACGAAGACAGAGATGAATGAGGCAAAGGTTTGCAGAGCATGGCTGAGTATGGATCAGCTGATTGATTAATGTCACTTTTGGGGTATCAGAGAATATGGATGAGCACAGGCTCTGAGGCCATTTGGTAGTCAAATGTAATGCGATTACCATGACACACCAATATATTACTGCAATTAAAGCAGAAGTATTGGTATAGTCAGGAAAAAGACGAGAGTCAATTTTAATCAGGATGGGAGTCTAAACTATGCAGAGCTGTCTGGCACATGTAACTTTGACAAATTGTGTGACAGTTTTCACAGACACAAGTGTAAAGATGAGAAAACACTTCATTTAAGAGTTGTTAATGAGGACTGACATTTGATATAGTCAGACTATTTTCTATAGGTGCAACTGTCAAGGCTGGTAATTCTATCTGCATCAAGGGATGGCAGGTTGGAATTACTAAGAGAGCCTGTACTGTATGTGCACTTACACATGGCCTCAAACAACTCTTAAATACAGGAGATAAAACTGACCTCAGGTGAGTGCTGTGGAGATGAGGTATAAACAAGAACAGCAGTAAGCTAAGTCAGCACTCAGTAGACCTTGGACAGTAGTGGTCTGAGTGTCATCCATGCTGAGGTGGAAGAAGAAAACATAGAAAAGATCGTCCAATTAAGGACCACTGGAGCACGGAGGAGGCTGTATGCTGTAGAACAACTTACCATATGGCCATTGGGCCATATGGTAAGTTTGCATCCCTGTATGTGTGTGTGTGTGTGTGTGTGTGTGTGTGTGTGTGTGTTTGAGAGAGAGAGAGAGAGACAGAGATGGAACACAGCCATGTTTGTACAGAGCAAAACATAGCATTGGTGATTGTCAATGATTATCACCAATGGAACTATACTATATTAACTATAACTAAAAAAAGCAATCAAGTAAATGTAAGATATAAAAACATGGATATGGATTGTATGTACTACAGTTTGTATGGATTACATGGTATGCACTGTATGTATGTGGTTATTTTCATGAATCAAACTGTGGTCACATTTTGATTTTTTTTTTTGTGAGGATGTTAATAAGCTCTATCTTACGCCCAGTGCAAAGCGTTCGCAGCACAGCACAAGTGTCAGTGCTCGTTTCTGACTGACACAATGACGTGTGATCTGGCCCGTTGTTGGGGCATTGCCATCTTTAAATTTTTCGACCCACATCCAAATGTACATTTCACTGCAACTCTACTGGTCACTGCGGGCTAAAACGCATTTCAAATTACGTCGAGCAATACAAGTTTTCCATCTTTTTTCTTTTTTGTGTGTTGCATTGATGACTGAATGTATTTTTTCAGTGTTTCCAGAGGTTGGATTCATTTTAAAGGTTCCCATGCGTGCAGTCACGTCAAATAGCAGTGTAGTAAATAATGTTGCACATTTAAGCAGGAAAAATTTGTAAAGAAGAGTTACAAACTTGACTGAAACTAATACTAATGTTAATGTAATCAACGTTATGCACTTAGGGATACGCAGCAGCACTCTTCCTCCTCCTGAGTTTAATATCAGTTCAAATGCAGTCAGATGCAGCTGTTGATGGGACCGAGCTATGCAGACGTCTCAGGCGCTAGACAAGGATTGCATACCTGACCAGCTAAGAAGAGTGCAACTGTTTATGCGTGCAAGGTAAAGGCGCACTTCACTTTTAAAAGGAAGTGGGGGATGATACCCTGATTGGTTGAATGTTAAGTTAGGTCCATGGATAGTTAAGAGACTAAACACAAATAAAGATATATTCTTTGCACGGAGGCTGCACAAACAAACCATTTGAGTTGAAACACCTGAACTTGATAATTTCCACAGATACAATGATGAATATTAATATAAGATTATAACAGCCTGGAAAACCAATGACATATTCACTACTTCCCAAGCAGATCGAAGTTCAGAAATCACTTTGTTCCTTATTGTTTGGATGTGGTTATAAGTTGCACCAACTGTACATGCTCATAAATAAATTGCACATTTAAAATGCATACAAAATAACAGTGTAAGGGTTTACCACATACTGGCTTCTTTTTACTGGACCTGTTATCAGTGTTAGATAATGAAAATGTGTTCATTCATAATATACTGTATGCTTGGCAGATCTGTCTCCAGCTGTGTGGTTGCCTGACAATGACCCCTTCCCTACAGTATTTATCTCATGAAAGATTTTGCCCTTTCGAGGGAATCATGTTACACCTGTGGCTATGATGCTGTACTATGTGACACATGGATTTCATTCCATTTTAAAAAATAACATATTTTTATTTGTTCACACATTGTCCTCATCGAATGCCATTTCCTTGAACATAGACTTAGCTATAGGCTAAACACTCATCAGACTAATCCTTCGTGGAAATGGGTGTTGCTGGATTTGTCAGATTAGGGACATTTGAGAAACTGCTGACAAAGAGAAGTAAAAAGCACTGGAAAGTGCATGGTCTTTTATGTGTTTGTGATGGGATATGTTACTTTGGTCAATGTCAACTAAGGGCAGTGTTAGCTTTGAATAAGCATACAGTTGGGAAAGAATAATATGAGACTAACCAAATCTCTTTGCGTTTTCTCTCTTACTCCGTGCCCTTAACTTTGTTATTACATCAGGCCTAGCTGTAGCTTTTAAATATGCTGCCGGTGCTCCTCCAAAGTGTTTCTGGCTCCAGGCTAAATGCAAACAAAAAATAGATCCCTTACCTCAGTTCACTGTTTGTTTGTTTGTTTTTTTTGTTTTTTTTGTTTTTTTTGGGAATTGTCTCTCAGGAGGTCATATAGTACCCTAAGACTAAGCATGAAATAAGTGGAAGTAAGGTGGCCGCATTTCACCATGGGCGCTCAAATGGAGCTATCATGGAAGATGATTCCAGAGCTATTTTTTGCACCTCTGTAGGAACTAAGAAAAACACACAATTTCCATGACCTTGCCCCTTGTGCCTGAGGAAGACTGTCACAGGTGTGTTAAAGTTTCTTCTTTCTAAATCCTGTTCTCACACCATAAATTGGCACTTCTCTTTGAGTCCTTTATTTCTCTCTTCTTTCTATTCTTCATACTTCTGTCCATTCAGAGGAGTGAAGCTACTATTGTCACTTTTGATGTGTGTGCCTTGCTTGGTGTGTTAAGCTTCTAAGCTGTTATGATGCTCAGCATCACTGAAAAAGAAAATGGTTAACAAGCTGAGATGGATTTCAAATAAAATTTGGTCTCAAAGGTTTTTCTTCTTAACAAAAGTGTAAAGTGTGATGATTTAGATTTTCTGGTTTTATTGTGAACTAATGACTTTCAGCTTTTTTATGGTACAGTATAAAATATCTTCTCACTCAAATATATTGTTAAATGGAACATTTTTGTCCTCATGTTATTATTTATTGATTTGAAGAGGGAGAGACGGGTAGATAGAGTGTGTGAGTGTGTGTGTGTCTGTGTGTGTGTCCAAATGCTGTGTCTAATCCTATACTGTGGCTTGCCCCAGTGGCCCCTCTTCTCTTCTAGGCCTAAATGGAACAGGTGGGGAGCCTGAGCCTCTCGGGGCAAGCCTCACACCTCACTGGTGCCCACACTTAAATTGGCTTCTTCTCCTGCTGTTCCACACCAGTAATTACCCTCCCCAGCCCCTGCCAGGAACCAGAGAAATGAATGTAGACAAATAAACAAATAAATAGAACGGCTGACGGGCAGAGTCACAGTACTTTGCACCCACTTGTTCGAACTGAGTACAGAGGTACAGAAATTGTTGGGGATGTAGCTGTTTGTAAAGACATGAACACGTATGTGCAGGTACACACATGCACATGGATTTCAACAGGGTTTTTTTTTTGTATAATGGCAAAAATCCTCAGAGTATATTTAACACTCACTCCAGTTGGATTCCTGAGATTGATTGGCGGAAGCATCACTATGGCATCCCACTGTGTCCTGGCTGCACTTGTCGTGTCTAACAGTAGAAGTAACAGTCATCACCACTTTTTTTTGCAAGCTGTGGTTTTAGGAAATGAGCACGGAAGCCTTTGTTTCTTCGCAGCTGTCAGGAGACCAATATCCGAGATACCTGCTGTGCCCCATGTCAGAACAACCCAAGCCAGAATCACATGATGACTCATGTATGTCCCCGTACCCTTTAGGCTGTCAACACACCTCTCTGTCTCTCAGGCTATCCATTTTCTCCCCTCAGAGTATGCCATTAACTTAGACGGGCTGTGTTTAAAGGGCTTTGCCTGCGCCACTGACACCCTGTCAAAGGCTCTGAGATTACCTTTGTCACCTGCCTGTCTGTGACAGACCCGATGGTGTGCATGACAAAGTTGAGAAAGTAAATGGTAACAAAGAGGCAAAGTGAGTGGAAAAAAAAAACCTCATAGCTCAGACGGATTCATAACACTGAGGACAGAATAGGGCCTGTGCAGAAATGATTTACATCTGAACCCATCTTTGAGTGGCAGTTATCATCTGGGGGCCATGCTCCAATGGATTATATAATGTAAACATTTCTTAAAAGGCTGTGTTAATGGTTATGTATCAAAGTCTTTTGATCACACTTATATGACTTCTAGTTTTGTCTTATTCCATTGATACAAGTTCAGGCATCCTACAGCCTGTGCAGCAACTCTTGTCATTATTTCGATACTATATCATAAATACAGAGGGGGAGGATGGCAATTACTGAGATTCAAAAACAACTCATGTACGCAAACTCTAGCTAGGCCCATGATACCCCAAGACATGTAAACAAACAGCACAGCTGGATGTAAATTATTTCAGCTCTCTCATCTTCAAATTTTAGTTTAAATCTCTTGCCTGAAACAATAACAACAAGCCGGATAATCGTGTTTTAATCTGCCTTGTGTCCTGATGTCAGCAGATAATGATATTCATATCCATGGGTGTATTGCACAGACAAAAGCCTCCTAAATCAGGGTTTGCACCCAAGCCTCAAGCCAATAATTCAGTGAGTTTGAGAAAGCTTGAAGGGAGAATCTGGCAGTGTTGCGGGGGATGGTGGGATGGGAGGGAGTTGCTATGCCAATTTGAACCACCCGAGCTCCACAATCTGCCCATCCAGATTGCTCTTTGGACCTACTTGCGTCTCAATTTGGAAATGATACATCAGGTGGTAGGGGAAGATTGTGGGTTACTGCATTCTAAGATCATACAACATACAACATGATTGTGAAAAAAGCTGTGGTCAGATTAAATGAATTAGTTGGCATTTCATTGCTGGACAAAACCATTTCTTAGATTCAGGGGAAGGGTAAATGAAGAAATAAAATGCTTGTCTCTTATTATTATGTTTGTAAGTATGCTTAAAAATAAATTGATGGAAAGTAAATTTACTCTGCATTCCAAAACCCAATATACTACCATACTACTTAAGTATGTCAGGCATCAATTTAGCATGTCCCTAAAACTATGTCAAATGCAGTATGTCAAAAATACCTGGATGTTTCTACTGCATCAGGACGGATTTTGCAATCAAGTTAGGGAAAGATGACGGTTTTATACAGAGAAGGTCCAAAGTGACTTAACATTTATCCAAAAACACAAGTGTTGCCTAGACCTAACCACAGATGGTACTCAAAATGCTTTGCATGCCTGTCTTTCACCTCGACTTTTCCCCTCTACATTGGCAGGTATATAAACATTTTCTCTGAATATAATCCAAGCAGCCATTACACTTGATATTACAACATGACTGGGGAGAAAAAAGTACTATGTAAGCATAATTTCTAGGAGTCAGGGTTAACATTAAACATACCCAGACACCCACTGAATGCAGCAATTTAAACCTCTTACTAAACCAATGTACAGAAGACTCAGGACATATATTTTTTGTATGTTACAGTTGTTTTAACATAAGTTTTGAAATATCATTGTTTATTCAAATAACTTTGTAGTCGTCATCATGCGTAAACAGATTTGATCTGTATACTCCTAGATGGGACGCCCTAAAGCTAGTGGAACCAGAGGGGACCTGTACAAATTAGCAACATGTCTGCTGTTAAATACCTCTTTCTGTGTTGATGCCAGAAACATCATTCATGGCTCGTTAGCACAGGGAAGGTGTACATTTTTAGCCCCAACTGTTTCATCGCCCGATCACTCGAGCTGTGAAAGGGTGGAAGCATTGAGATAGATATTCCTTAGTTTCCTAAGTGCTTTCCCCTGGTAACAGGGCTCTCGCCATCCTTTGACAGGCAACGCAGACACCATTGCAAACCAATTCCACACCACTCCAACACATTTCTGCTCACAACATGACCTAGGTGTAGATGTACTTTACCACCAGGGTGTATTATCAAGTGGTATGACTTCCTTGGTAAGCCTGAACATAACACTGGTCCAACACTGCAGTCCAGCTAAATAAATAAAAGAAGAGACGGAATTCAAGTTACCAAACCAGACCTGTCTCATAAACACCAGCTATGAGGTCCCTGACATTATGTTCTCCTTGATCCTCCCCCTTCACCTTAATATTGATAGGATCTAAGAAGAGAATTGTCCACTGAGCAAAACAATGTATATCCTCAGCATATTTTCACTACTGTTTAGCAGCAGTTTAAACTACTAATTTGCCAGTGCCATATTTGTACTCATACTATCGTCCTAATTCTGACAGCTGACCACTCCTTTCCAGCGAGTAGTGACCTACACTGTATTCTTGTATAACATATTGCCTATCCCTCTCCTTTGTGTGTGCCTACACTCTCCTACTTTTCTTTCATTCTTTTTGCCTTTCTTTCTTTTTTTTCCCGGACAGCTGGAGCTAGAGGTGGAGCTAATTCATGCAAAGATGAATTTGCCACTACACCTCCTACAGTACAAAATGTCCAACAGCTAGTGGTGTAATTGTTTTTCAAATATACAAAACAATGATTTGTGATATTTTGTGTCTCTGGATGTGTTCCACCACATGGGACAGTATGAGAGAACCTTTCTCATCTATTATTGATGGGTGGATTTCCTCTTAGTAAAGCCACACATATTACTTTGATAGACATGTGAAGCAGACAGCTAAAAAAAGTCTTCATGTGCTCAAGGATGGTACTTAAGTAAAAGTTAGAGTAGTTTCAACATCCACTGTTGGTTGTACATCAGGATTTAACATCCACAGTCAATATTATGTTTGAATTTCTCCTCTGCAGTCCTTGCAGTGGATGAATAAAAAAAATCTATCAAATCTGATTACTCAAGGACTTGTGGGCTAGAAATAATACATCATTTTAGGACAAAAGAAAAGAGCAAGAAGAACAAATGGCAAAGGGAAAAAAAGGCCAAAGAAGAGCAGGAAACACAAGGGCTTGAACCCCCCTCGATGTGATTTATGATTTCTGAATGCTATGCTTTAACCGCAGCAATAAACCTATAATAAAAGAAAACAAACAAACAAAAAACTCCAAATGGGTGAAGAATAAAGGCAGCACCTTTATGTTATAAAGCCCCTGTCAGTTTGGCTGAGGCTCACACATCTGATTTAGCAGCAGGCTCACCTCAGCCACTTGTCATTTTGTAAACAATCTCGGGGAGCATGTGGTGGCCGAGCCTGTTGCCTGGGTTACAGTCTGCTGCAGAAGTTCAGGCCCATCAGGCTTATTAGCAATGCCAAGGTTGTCCACAGGTTGGCCAGGAGCTTTCCGTGAATCCTCTGCCCTCCGGGAGGGCCAGAAGGCACACTGGAGTGGATCCATAGCTAGACCAAACCCTCTCCTTACCCAAAGAAGGAGGTGCCCTTTTCTTCTTTAGTCAGCCATCATCCGCCAGCACGGAAGCTCTTCTGACCTTCTACACTTTCGAGAATGTCACTCATTCATTCACTTTTCTTACTTCCGTAATTATTGCTTCTCTGCCAGCATGTGATCTCTTTTGGTCACCTCCTCTGTCCCTTTGTTTCAGCCGGCAGCCATTAAATCTCTGAACACCTTCTCCTGCTAATCACTCACATAGTAAAGCACTCTGCTCACAAAGTCACTTGGGGGGGGGGTCTTGGCCATCACAATGGAGCCTCACCCCATGAAGAGCAAACTGCACACATTCATTTTGAGAGAGGACCTAAACGAGTTAAGTCGCATCCCCCGTTGCAGCCCAAGAGCACAATCTCAGAGCCCTGCTCATCCACTCCTACTCAGAGCTGCACCCACTCTTACTCCGGCAGTAAATGATTCTGCTTGAATCCCCAAGATGTATGGCTTGTGGTGGGAGGGCAGACCATTTAGGACGTATTTCATGTATTTCAGCTGCCAGAAAAAAATGGATTGGTGGACTTAGTCTATTATTTCAGTGTAGATGGAGGAGGCTTGCGTATTTCAAGGTAGATTTTAAGCATGATAACTTGGGACTATTTCCTTACATGGTGAAACAGAAACATTATTATTGGTTGCAGTGCTCTCACAGTAAACACATAAATTGGGATATTTGGTCAAAGGTGACATGTATATAGGACTTTGCTTCCGTACAGTATTGCAGCAACACCTTAATGCTGACTTGAATATCAAGCTTAACATTCAGTATACTACCTCAAGACAAAATTGTAGGCTGCCTTTTGATTTATATACACTGCCTTTCATGGCAAACATCTTCTGAATACTTCGGAATCTATTCCTAACTTGAATTATATGGCCAGTCTATGTAATGTATTGTAAGACTTGGCCCCAAAACCTCAACTTTGGTAGGTTACTGTCTGTGTCATCCGACTCCCAGACTTGTCCAGAACTGCCTGTACAACTGCACCCCCTCCTCCCCCCACCTCTCTTTTCTCATTGCAGCGCAGAGGCAGACAAGGTCCTCCATCACCCTGACTTAGGTAGGACGGCTGGATCTATGGGCTGTAACAGGGTTGGTGGGGTGGTGGGGTGGGGGGGTATAGTTGAGAGCCTGGCCAGACACATCTCCCTTTAGATCAATCACATTTCCCCTTTCTGTCCTTGAACCTCCCTCTCCTTCTGTTGCTTTCTTTCTCCTCTGTCCTATTTAAAGAGAAGGGATATGTGATGGGAAAGTTTAACAGTATGAGAGCGCAGCTGCAACACTCTGAGCTTTGGTTGCCTTGAAGTGCTTATTTTTTTGTCAGTACCTGGATGGGATTGGAAAATGACTAAATCCCCCCTGACTCTTTCTTTGTCTGTCTTTTTGCGTGCTTGTCTATGTGTATATTGTACAAGTGTGTTCATCATTCATTGACAGTGGCTACACTTTTCCCTTGAATGGTTTAAAACAAATACAGGAAACAGTTTAATTTTCTTTCTTTCTTTTTCTTTTTCAAAATCCATTGTCTGCTGCATTAATTTAATCTGAGTTGACGTGGTTGTTATAAATCTGCTGTTGACAAGGTGTGTTTATTTGTGTTTGTGTTGTGCGCAGGCATGTGCGCATGTGCATGAAAGCAAGCATGTCTGCTGTCAAGGTTTGCATCAGCAGCCCTGAGTGATCATTGTTGTGTCGACGCACTTCACTCTGGCACTGCCACTCGAAAACCAAGGAGCCATAAAGCATGGCTGTCTGCCTCAAAGCACCCATCCATCCAAAAGCACTCGACACTACCTGAACCCTCTGATCTTTTACTGAGACCCAATGTGTGAGCGGCAGGGCTTAAAATGCTAATGATAGCTTGGCAGCTATGGAATACAACATGGCACACGCAAACGACATCATGCCCTCATCATGACATGTTTTACGCTGAAGTATTTTAGCATGAGGAGCACATTGTAGACTTTATATTCAGTGTGGCACATAACAACTGATATTTCTGCTACTGAGGGGGTTTTTATCCAAGATCAAATTTACTATTATTTAAATAAGTAAATGTGGGCTTTTGTTTGTTTTATTTTGGCACATAATGTTTGAAGAGCGCCTTCTGCAGAGAGACTTGATTCCTTACAACCAAAGTAAACAGTGCCTCAGTTAAATTCATTTTAATTTGAAACGAGAATTCGTTTCAAATTAAAATGAAAAAAACTAGAAAAGTAACAAAACCAAAAGTAACAAAACCAAAACCATATCTGACGTGATAAACTTGTCTATAGATAGATAGATAGATAGATAGATAGATAGATAGATAGATAGATA
>JBCAUF010000134.1:13404929-13416589 GCA_038406115.1 Haemulon aurolineatum
GAGCTTAAATGCAGCATCCTGGATGACAAGTTGGAACAGTTGGAGTAAAGAAAAGTATCAGTGTATGAGCACACAGTATATTTGTTCAGATTTAACTTTTAAAACAGACGCAATAGTCAAGATCCTTTTTCCTGATGTTGTCTAGGTTACTGGTGGGATACATGTCCATGGCAGAAAAATGTTGAGAGTGGGGGGTAGTTCCTCCATGTTATTCGTTTAGTTAGTTTTGCAGTTTTTTTTTTACTCTTCATTTCACATTCTGTGTGCAGCTAAATAAAGAATATTACAAGTAAACCCCTTTCTATCTCCTTAGATGATGAGCTCAACTGTGAGGCTGAGCCCTCAAGCTGTCTTGAAAAAAATGGGGCGTCAGCTCTTGAAGATATAGGGCTTTAAAATTTAGAGGTTACTACATTTCTCCATTCTCCCTAAATAATTCTTCAAACACTATGAAACTTCTCAAGAAAATAACTCAAATGCTGCTGCTGCAGGAATTTAACAGCATTTGGGTTATACTGGTTGAGTCCCACATGTGTATAAATGCTATGTGATTACATTATCTTTCAAATTATTCTGAAGGCATAAGTTTTTGAAGAAAATGAAAAAATCCCAATGGAGACTGGTGCAGTGGATGAGTTGCTTCCAGCCCAGTGAAATCAACATCTCTGAGAGAAGAATTTAGATTGAAGAAACTGTTTTATCTACTTGGCAGACATTTTTGTTTAATTCTGTGCGTGTCTGGTCATGATGATGGTTCACAAACATCACTGTGCATGTTTGTGGAAAAAAAAAACATTCAGGAATTAAACTTTTCTACAAAAGTTTTGACAAAATACCATTTACCAGCTCTGCTTTCTGTGTCTTGTTTTACCCATGCATGACACAATTATTCCTAAGTATTTGTTTACTAAATAATATCATAGATGAATGGATGGATAAACCAATACCTAACTAAAAAAGACACTTACCTGTAATGGTGATTACAGAGTCCACGTCAAACAGCACATGTGGGAAAGAGGAGACAAAACAAAATAATTCTCAGCACCACCAGTCACAAACAACCCAAAGATGGACAGTCAAATTCAGAAGTGCCACCAGCAACCTGAAAAATGCAGGCAGTGAGATCTCGTATGTGGTTCTTGCTTGACTTCACAACATTCAAAGAATCGATTTAGCCAACAAGGGCAACAGGATGCACAATTACAGTATATATTACCTGATTGTGTTGCATTTGCATGTTATGAAGTATGCTTTATATTCAGTTTTAGAATCCATCTTCTAACGTACTTTTATCTTCTCTAAGGTAAAAAAAAAAAAAAGAGAGGATGCTCCCGCACACTGTCTCAACTTGCATAAGTAGTTTTGTTGAGGAAACAACATTTCGGTCATCTAGACCTTCATCAGGTTATGTCAACCTGATAAAACTACTTATGCAAGTTGAGACAGTGTGCGGGAGCATCCTCTTTTTTTCTCAGTACGTCGGCTACATTGGCCTTCTCCTATGCACCTGCCTTCCTCTGTTTTGAGGTGAAGTTTTTTGATGTCTATCTGCTCTAAGGTGCACTCTTCTGGCATCATAGAAAGGAATGACGCAATAAGAAATTAAATGGTATACCATTAGCAGTCTGAGAGATCAAAGATTGATATGCCCACATATACCAGAACAAGATGTTTTCAATGGGTTTATATATTATGACTCACAATATTAACTGTAAATGAAAATACATTCAAGAGGTATGAGCACTGCTGTGAAAGAAGGGCACATCTTCCCAAAGCATTATTGTGACTTCATTCTCAGATTTTGCAGTTGATGTGATATGTCCTGGAGTAAGAAGAAGAGCAGGAAGATGAGGAGGAGGAGGAGGAGGAGGAGGGAGGAGGAGGAGGAGGGGGAGATGAGAACATGGAGATGACGACGAAAAAGGAAACAGACACAGTACTGCATTAACACCACCAACAAGGCTTTTGTCCCATAGTGTCTCTGCCTCTCTACCTCATGTCTGATGATGAATGAATAGTTTGCACATTTGCTTCCTTTATTGCAGTGTTATTCATGATCGCTGATGACAGGTATTCACATCTTTACACAAAGCAAGCAGGAGGGAATAAAAATGTCCTCCACTGTGCACAACGTAGAAGATATTTAGTGAACAACTGCTGCAAACTCCCTCCAGTGAAATCCCAAACAAGGTCCCTTTTGCATTTCTCTTACAGCTCTCGCTGCAAAACACAATGAATTCTAACTTAAAATGTTGAGAACCGATTTGGTTCACCCGATCTACAGTATGAGCTGCTGCCATCAATAAAGCTGGCGATGTGATTGCTATTTTACAAGTAGAAGGCCACCTTTAGAGAAGAGGGTCACAATTTCAATATGCCTGACCTTTTAAGTGCTGACAAGAGCTAGGTGAGGCATCAGCTACGGCCTTTTTAGTGCAAAGCCTATCAGGGCCTTGGTGCTCTGTCCTGTAGAACATTTAGTAGAACTGCATAGGCATACAATGGATGACAAAATAAAGTTTGAATTTACTAAAACTGCCCAATCAATCAATTAAATAATGCAGCTGTCCACACATCCATCGGTTGTGACTCACTTGAAAATGTCAAAAGTACAGAATGAAGCTTTTTTCAGCAGTAGAGTGCTGATTAAGAAATAAGCAATGATTTGTCAGTGTAGTACGAGTCCTCTCTGACAGTATCACTGTTTTGTATGGTCTAAAAAAGACTACTGTTTTTAGAAGCAATGACCTGCCCTATAATAAGAAAATTAGAGTATAATCAACAATGACAAAGGACTTGTGAAAAAAAAATACACATGACTGAGTGAGTGAGTGAGTGAGTGAGTGAGTGAGTGAGTGAGTGAGAGAGAGAGAGAGAGAGAGAGAGAGAGAGAATATGTCTAAATGCATTTAGGGCCGCAACTCATTTTCATTTCATTATTGATGAATGTGCGAATTACTTTCTCAATTCTATAAAATATAATAGCACACACTGTATATACATACATACATACATACATACATTTAAGTGAAAAATTACCTAGCACAGTTTCCCAAAGCCCATGGTGTTGCCTGTTTTATCCTAGAAACAGTCCAAAACCTGAATATGTGGTATTTTTTACTTGAAAGGCTCACTTACACGATTAACACATTATATAAATAGTCTGTCATAAATATTCATAATGTCCACTCTGAGATGATCCATACCGGTCATTATGGACATACAAGGAACATGAAGAAATAAAAAAAGATAAATAAAGAAATTAAATTGCTATTCTACTGGTTTATGAGGCAAAACTATCTGTATTTATCACTTATCATACAAATATAACTGACAATCAGAAAATATCCAGCCTCTGAACCGCAAAGAAATTCAAGATAAACTGAGAGTACCACAGAGCTTTATTATCCCCACACTATATTCATGTCACACATCATACTGCCTAATAGAGCTTAGCAATCAGTCTTAATACAACATGCCTTATGATTGCAAAAATGGTAGTGTACCATTGCATGTAAATGTCCTTTTACATTGTGGTCATCAACAACTGCTTTAATGTTGCTGAGCTCACAGGCTTTTCTCCTACTACATGACTTAACCCTGTGCGATCCTATGAGGAAAAATGCTTTTATGGGGCCATACCGGAGTTAACCCAAGCAGACAGAGAGAGCAATGATTGTCTCTGCTGATTCTATTTAAATTGTTATTCTTACCTTAGAGCACTGGGCATCAGTGTTTTCACTGAATTTCTGAAGTAAGCGGACCATGCATCAATTAACATAATAATTGGAAAGATGTGAGACACTGTTCAAAAGCTAAGGAGCCAGTTTGGCCAGGCCTCTGCAGCTCAAAATGAGGGTGGATCATTTGTAACGGAGCCAGATCATCTGGTTATGATCCAGTTATCATTGCACCGCTCCAGTGAGCACAATTGAGATGGTTCTGTTTATCAGCTCTTGCATTGCATTTGCAGTGCGCAGTCAAGGCACCACCCTTACTCTCTTCTTTTCTCACTCTCTCCTGTTAGTGTTCCATTTAGTAGACAGCAAAGTGGAATGAAATCAAATGGAATATGGTTCTGGCTCCATGTGTGATGGGATGGGATACACTAAGCAAATCTCAGCATTGACGTGTTGGCTACCTTCGTAATGCAATTCCTCTCCACCACTCCTTTTTCTACATTCACATTTGCTTGTCAAACATCCATCACTTCATGCTCATCTTGAAGGTCAATATGGAAAATCAATAAGTCTCATATTACAGCTTCCTCTCTCTCACTTGCTTTTAATACAGAGTTTTGTTTATAGTTATTTCTGTTATTACCACAAACAATTGAAGTGTGCAGGTTCCTCTAGTTTGTTATGCCTCAAGCGCAAGACATTGGCTATTGTTGTTTCATTTCTGATATTGGCTATAACTGGATTTATCATCCTTCAGTTATTTGGAAAATAGCATTTCACTGTCTTTCATTCCATTCTTAATGAATTTCACAAAATATAGACTTTTCTTGGCAGGGAGTCAAAGCATCCCTTATGTATGCTATTTATCTGACATGACTGATTTCCAAAATGGCAGAGGCATCAGACCAGTATATGTGCTATGTATTATAAAATAATACATGAAAATACACACACAAACTCTGAATTCAGCCTTGCAAAGTAATATCAACTTCTGCACCCAAAGCCAAATGCGTCTAAGTAGAGTTAAAGCTCCTCTGGATGACAGTTCTGCCAGAAAGAAGAGGACATGATAGCCAGAAGATAGACTTTATGAAGGCCATGTTAATTCCACTCCCACTTTACCCACAGCAGCCCCTGACATTTAAGCTTTTGGCTCGGATGTCACAAAATGGCATGTGAAACTTAGTTGGCAGGTGTGAGATGAACAATAGCACCATCTACAGGAAATTACAGGACGAAAAGCATTTGAAAATATAAAATCAACCAAATCTCTAATTACGGTGAAACTCAGTCGGATCATTGTCATCATTTGTCCTGAAAGATTTGAAAAAAAAATAATAAAGAAATATATTACTGACTAATGGGCACAGGTATAAGCTTTGTTTTTTTGTTGTTGTTTTTTGTCTCTTAAAAATCTCTTAAAGTCAACGTGGATCAATTTTTAAGTTAAAAAAAATTATATAGATATGAAAAATATAAAAATGGATTAAATGAAAACGAACATAGTTAATGCTAATGCTGTGTACCCTTGAAAATGACATTAGCTGATGATGATGAGTGAAGTTGATGCTTTTTTTTACTAGAAACACACACACACACACATATATATATATATATATATATATATATATATATACACTGTGATATGCATTCTGTGTTGAACAGTTTAGTGGTTTTAAGTGGGAGCATGACATCGGTCTTCCATCTCATTCTAGATCTATTAAACAACGCACATCATAACTTTGATTTATTGTTTTAGCTGTATCCATATTTCATGATGAATCACTTCTTGAAGGTGTCTCTGGAGAGCCCTTGGTTAGGATGTCAATGTATGGACAGGCACTGTATTAGAGGGGATGCAATTTACGGATGCATGCCCTGTTGACAAACAACCCATAGGACTTCCATGGTATAACCTCATGACTTTGTATCATTTCTGAAGAATACCTACGTGTGATGTTGAGAGAAAAAAAAAAATCATCTGGAAGTTTGTCCAAGCAGATGTCGATTGGTCAGAGGTGAGAGGGGAGCAAGCAGAGTGCGATTATTTACTCCTGGCTGTTTACTCGTGACAGAGTGATTCAAGCGGAGGGGTTAATAACTTGGTGTGACCTCAGATCAACACTGACAGACCACTCTCAGTCTCTCCTACTTCACTGTTCTACACTTAACTGGCCATTTCAAAAAGATAAAATATGTGATTAGACCATGAGTTTGCAATTCAAGTGGCTTTCTCATAAACTTAAGGTCAAAAAATAACAAGTTTGAACTGATAACATGTCATTATTAAATAATTGCCTATAATGAAATGAAAGTTGAAATTTTCATTCATTCATTATTTTTCATATTGTATAGAGTGACCCTGTTGCCTAACTAGAGAATTTTATTTTATCTATAATTTGTTTATTTGATGCCTCAGAACCTGGGGTAAGTAGTCATTTCTTGGCATTGGGTAAAAATTCCATAATAACCTTTCAGCATAATTCAAGTGGTCTATTAGAAAACTAGATTTCTTGGCTATTTTCAGGCTTTAGAAAAGCTAGCCTGTGACGGGAGGCTTTGGCCAATCACAGGCTATTTCCGAGAGAGGGAGTTCTTATTAGCTGTTCTACAAATGCATGCACATGCACTTGGCATCAAATGGCAAAATCCTGATTAAGTGGCTGCAAATCCTTTTGAAAGTTTGTATTCAATTTCCAAGTCTGCCCTGACACCCATATAGAAACTACAAAACATATACTGAACACGCCCCAGCTCATGGAGCTTCGGGCTCATTATATTTGATGCTATGGCGCTCATATTGACGAGCGGCAAAAAAGCATGATAAAAAAATAGTGAGGAAAAATTTCTGAGGGGTCACATACAGTCTGTGTGTTTCTGGTGTACTAATGGAGCATGACCAATTTCCTTTTCCGTTTTATTAGAGGTCGGTGTTACAGTCCAAAGTTTTAGCACTCTAAAGCCCTAAATTTAAAAAAATAAAACACTGAATCTCTGCTGATTTTGCCATGTAAAAGAGGTAAATCAGAGGCACAAACCTGAAACACGAAATGGGGGCATAATTATGGAATTCATTCCAAAGGACCCACACATTAAAAGTGAATTGGTTTAAGCTGCACATTGTAAGCAGTTTTCTCAAGAGCTTGTAATTTTTCATTTTATGATCAAAGAACGAGATATTTTGCAATGATTTTCTTTTTCTTTTTTCATTACCGATGACTTAACCCACATGCAAGGGGGCAATGAATGGGCCCTGGGAAATGTCACAGGTTTTGTGACTTTGGCTAAAAACTTCATAATCACAATTTAAAGACCACTGAGGACACTTAAAAATAGCTAAAAAGTTAAAAAAAAAGGATGATTGGAGGGGGTCTTTAAAGCACTGATCCATTATATTGTTTTGTCTTGTATTTCATACACACACGCAAAAACCCACACACAAATTAAGTGTGTCCCAATGTGTTACTTGCTATGTAGGGGATTAAGTCTGACTTGCAAACACTCATCCGACTGTTTCTGTTTTTTTCTGTTTATTAAAAAAAAAAAAGAACAAACTCATGCCCTGTCTGACACTTCTTTTAATAGCCCTAATTTCCACCCTAAGTATCTGACCACACTCTACTGCAGTTTCTAAAATCTAAAGTATACATTTAGGCTTCAGTAAATTAGCATACGATGTATTGGATACTGTCTAGATCTAACATCAAAACCTAGACATTGAATGCAATACTGAACTAACAAACACTAAATATGAACCTGTATCAGAAAACAGGTAGGCAACATAATGATCTTAAGTGGGTGTCTGTTTATGTAGATCTGAAAGAACAGTGTAACCGTTTTTTTGTTTGTTTTGTTTTCCTTCTTTTTTTTTGTTTGACATGCAATGGCTCTTGCGAGTTCAAGAACAAAAGCACTTGGAATGGCTTTAGTTGGCAGTGGCATACAAATGACCAATATGTGTGAGTCCCTTTTATTTGTGGAAAGTATGCCTCTCTTTTTGATTCATGTGATTAAGGAAGTCTGTACTGAGCTGGGTGTGTCATTGTTCGCAATAATATTATCCAGATCATTCACATTGTATGAGTACTTTCAGTGTCAGTTGGTTAAAGCTTTACTACCATCAGACTGTGGCTGCAAACTTGCAGGATGTGCCGCATGTTCCCTAAGCATTAAATTATGCATGCCTCATCATTACATTACATTAACACTTTCAACCACAGACTTAAGTAAAAGACAACCTGGAAAATACTGCATTTTGCTCTCTTCTGCTACAGAGCATGCATGGACCATTTTCTCCACATTCAAGCATAAATTCAACATCCAAGCACATTAGAGTGCTGGCTTTTGAATCTTTGTCCTACGCCTCTCTGAACCTCCAGCGCTATGCTTTTCCTAGGAAAGCCTGCACGGTCTCTCCACTGCTTTTGGTGAGCCATTTTTGTCAGGCGCCACTGTGACTGGCACAGCTGTTAAAAGGTCTAAAATGAGCAATGTAACTGAGAGGGTAATGATACATAACCAAACCCTCTGAGTTATATCTCAGATCACACAATGTTTTTGCACATAATATGCCTCAAATACTGTGTAAAAACAAAAATGACAAGGACTTGCAACTGTGCCTTTGTAAAACTATGAAAGTTAGATTCTGCAAAGTTTGTGCTTACCTAGATGGCATTACCTGCCATAATTAAAAAAGGAGCCATGACTACTGTGGGAATAATAATAATTTAGTGGCAAGTTTTGGAGGTAGGTTAATATTCCATTGTGTGAATTATTTGAAAAGCTGACAGACAGAACCTGTAGACTTTAATCTCTCACAACATGATTGGTTTGTTGTTTGCGCAGTCTCCATATCAGCGTTATCGTCTCTGCTTGCTTCTGCTGTCTTGCTCATATTCCATTTGTGCCAGAGTTTGTAATGAGCGCTGAAATTTTCATAGATGCAGCACAAACCATAGATGAGACTCGTCGGTAAAACAAAGCACAGCCTAACAAATTCCCTTTGATGTACATGAAACCAAGAGAAGTTCACTTGTCATTTGTGTTTACTAATCTCTACCAAAGAAGCTCTCTATAACTAGCTGATCGGCAAAGATGGAAGAGAGCTAAAAATATCAAACTTTCCCCATTGTTTAGATTTTTTTATTTCTAAGCTGAGCATCACTCATCTCCTTTAATGGATTTTTTTTTCTGAAAGCCCCAGGGAAGCCTCCGCATTCTACTTTAACTAGTGCCGTATTTATTGATAGAATATTGTTTAACTATGCATGCTTTCCACAATTAAGGGGGTTGAGACTTATTCATTCCACCCCAGAGCGAGTAAGCACAATTTTAATTTAAGAAATAACAGAAATGCTTCACTTCACAATTGCTTGCATTTGATGCCTCATATTGCTAATGAAGCTAGCACTGCAATTAATGAGATAAGCAAAAGAGACTTTTGATGAGGCTTGCATGTGTGACTGTGTCTGAGGGCCACGTGTGGACACGGGCTATCTCTGCGACGGCTACAGCCTTGAGGTGAGTAATCACCCACAGGGAGTTTCTATGAGAGTGGCCCTCTTAAAGCCATTAATTAGACCTCTTCTCTTACTGCACTAACCCCAAGGTGGGTCACAAGAACTACAGCTTCCCCCTAACCCTCTGTCTTTCCATCTCTCTTTGCCCCGCTCCCCCCCTTTCTCTCCATGTCCTCATATCTCTCTTACTCCCTTTTCGCTTTGCCTGTTTACCCTTGGCCCTTGTTTGGCTGCAGGCTCTCTGGGTTGCCCAAGACTCTGGTCTATTCTCAGTGACAAGTCCTAGTGGCCATTACACCAAAACAGAGCAGTGAGCTTGAGGCACACAGGCTCACGCATCCAATGAAAATAAAAATCATTTGAATAAAAGACTGATGACATGAACATTCTATGAATGAAACTTTAGACATAATTATGAACTTTTTATCATAAACAGTACAGCCACCACAGCCTAGATGGCTATATCAATGGAACATTAAAAGTGCAGTATGAAAGCATTTCTATTCATAGCTGTAGCTTTCATATGTAAATGTTTGCTCAGCTAAGTGCGCTATTAAAACAATGTGCAGGGATAACAGTAGCACCTTTAAATATGTATTGTGAATAAACCTCAACATCCCTTCTTTAAGTTATTATGTTGTGTATGTGAAGCTTATAATTTTTCAGCAAATCATCAGACAGAAAGCTCACCTTGTACCTCTCAACAAATTTGCTGCCAGTATTCATTCCCACAGTAGCTGTCAATGGCAACTTATGCGCAGTTAAGGTAAGGCAACTAAAACCAATTTGTAAAGGTTAGGGTAAGATCACAATAACAGCTATATAATAAAAATACTGCACAGACAACTTGATACAGGTACCAAAAGCTGGGCCACCAGTGTTGAATGTAGTCACTCTATACACCCATCCGACACATTGACCTTGACACCATCACTTTTTGCTGTGCTCTGTGTATGCACGACCTCCTGAATAATGAATGGAAAAAACAGAACCAGTGCTAACCAGAAAGAGCTAAACACCAAGCCACGGTGCCACCCTAATAATATTCCTCCAAAGAAGACTCCTTTTACATAGGATTTCCTCTTCTTCCATTCTTTTGTTCTCATATAATACATTTCAATGTCAAAGACAACAAGACGAAAATAAAACACATGCACACATGAAAAAAAAGAGTGAGTGGTTCGTTACAGTATATTTAAATAATCTATATTCAAGGTAAAAGGTTCATATGAAAAATATACATATCATACTTAAATGCGTGCACAAAGCAAACTTGTCCCCTTATAGGGTTCACTTAATCCTATCTACTCCATATGCACTGTAACTCCATAGCTACATGCCTATGGGGCAGAATAATTTATGTCCTACTGTATCTTCCTGAGCAGTAGCATGTTCGTATCACTGAAACAGCTTGTTGCATGGACAGAGAGAGAGACGGGGAAAAGCAATGATAACAGTATTAAGTGAGGAAACAGGATTTACATGCAAACCAAGAGAGCTTTTTGTGGGATTTTTGTAATTATTGTAATATAAGTGTGACTCTTCTGTAGGTGTGTTTTGAATAAAATGCACTGATAATTTGCCCTCCATTTGCAAGGCTCACATTGAACTGTTCACTAAGCCCTACACAAAGCCAAACTGGGAGACATATGTCTCTTATTGTACTAAGAAATAAGCAAGACACACGAGCTAAACATCCTACGCAGTAAGCTTAATTTTATGTCTTGAACTTGAAAATTTTTAATATGATATCTAGTATTAGAGCGTCTATACATATGCACAGAGGTGTCTGTTGGCACGGTTCCCACTCATTTTTCACACTTAGTGTTAATGGGTTGTTTTGTTTTTTGTTTTTTTTACAAGTTTTTCACAAGAGTTTACAGAGTCTGCAATTATCATGCACGTAGTAGTACTGTAGATAAAAATGAGACTGTCGATTAAGCCACCGTATGTGCTTAAAAGCCATGTTGAAAACTTTGCTCATGAACTAAAAAAGTCCAATTGGATTCATTCTGGAACTGAACTTTCTTAAAAACCCCAGAAAGCACAAAACGAAATCCAACTAATTACCTGATCTTCTTAATGAATGTTTTCATGGCCTAAAACACTGAAACACTGGATGCCATTAAGTGCTATTCGATTCGTCTCTCAAGTTGGGTATTATACTCAAATCAAAATCAAAGCAAATTTTATTTGTATTGCCCAAATTCACAAAACACATTTTGCCTCGGAGGAGTTTACAATCTGTACAGTGAGCGACACCCTCTGTCCTTAGACCCTCAGTTCAAATGAGGAAAACCCTGCCCACAAAAAACCCTTTTAAAGTGATAGTTCACCCAAAAATCAAATTTCACTCATAACATAGTGGATCCCATGTCAGCAGAGGGGTGGACTAAGTTTTAGACTCACCGGAGCTGTTTTTGAGCTTTTCTGGGTCTCGTTGCTGCATGGCTAGCCACTC
>JBCAUF010000134.1:13446679-13456804 GCA_038406115.1 Haemulon aurolineatum
GGTAATAACAACTGATAACATAACAACATAGAAATTTTGGCGATCCTGTAAAATAATATTTAAAAAAGAAACTCCTATCAGCTTTGGTGTTTACATCATATAGACTAGGTTTTCACAGTAGTGCATCAGCGCAGCAAGCCAACAAGACTCCTAAAACACACTTGTGTGTGTTTTTTCTATGCATGTTCCTCGTCTTTGGAACTAATTGTATTTTATTAGACTTATTTTACATATTGATTTTGTGTGCCATTTGTTTTTATAGCAGTGCTATGTGGGACACAGCATTTACGGTAAATTGTATCTCCTTCCTGTACCTCTGGCAGAATTGACAATAAAGTTTTGTACTTCTGTAGATAAATTTCAGCTAGTAAGAATTTTACCTCCAGGATGTTGACTGGTACATACTGTATAGGATCTTGACCTCAAATAAATGTAAAGCTCTACTTAATCTAGAAAAGATGGTCATGCCTGTAATTGTCTTCCCTGTATACCATAGACTATATAAATTATTGAAGTTGAGTGGTATTGTCCTTTTTGTTGCAGCTACATGTTGTGTAGTAAACATGCCTTACTATGGCATGTAGCAAAATGGCCCCTGAATGGTAAATATACCACACAAATATCACATTAAAAATCAAAACATAAAGCATTCTTAAATAAAAGATAAAGGAAAAAAGAGGGGGCAATTGGAGCAGAGACAGGAAAAGACACATGAATTAGTAAAATAGTGTAACCAGCAGGAAATCAAGCTAAAAGCACAGCATTCCCAAAATAGTGAGTGCATGCCCCATTGAGCTCACTGAGGCCAGTTTGAATACATTTTCTACAATAAAACCCACAACTAACCCCCTCTTCACCAAAACATGTGCAGAGACACATGCTTGTCCAAGCTTAGCTGAAGCATAAACAAGGCTGTTCAAAGTGCAGTTCTCATTAACGTGTACAGTAATTTCAAAGACAAAAGCTGTCGCAACTGCCAACAGGGGCATATTCAGACAACAATCCAACGCTATTCTGCAGATGTCTCCAGCGTGTTTGAAGAATTACAGTATATGAATATTTTGAGGTGAAAGAGGGGGGAACAGCTCGACAGATCCACAGAAACAAGAGGCAGCCATGCAAAACATGCAGAATAATTTTCCATTGTAAATCTACCACATGCAGACACATATAGAAGTGAGAAAAAATCCCAGTGGTCAGGACATCTTGATTAACGTTTTAACTTGTATCCTGCTGGCTTAATTATGTCAAGTTTAAATGTGACCTGCCTCGTGTAGGCTATACCTAAGGGGAGATACCATGGTTCTGCATATAATCAACTTGATTAGGGAAAATAAATAACAACTTTCAGGATAATCAACATTTTTACATAATATTAACAAATTTAGTTCTCTGTGGGCAATGTTCTCCAAATATATGCCTGACACTTGTATTCAAACGCATGTTATTTGAATGTGTATATCATTCGAGTCGTCAACAGCCCCTCCTCGGTAACACTATGCCTGTCTTATCACAAACATAACTTGTCCCCCTTGACATCTCATTGCTCTGCCCCTTTCCGTCTTTTTTTATTTTTTTTGCTTTGATACGTTTGCTCAAAAAGTCAAACAGTGATATCAGACAATTCCTGATGCCCCAATTCCTGGCAGTTTTGTTTTGTTTTTTTTCTTCTTCCTGGCTCCTGCATATCTGCCATGGCAGGTCCGGAAGCAGAGCTAGAGAAAGTGACTTCATCCATTGTCAGCATCTACTGTAGGACTTGCTACAATGACAACCTTCTAAACACTGTATCATATGATAAAAATTTGATAAAAGCTGTTGTCGCCATCTTTTCCTCAGGTGTACAGTACTTACAAGCCAACTGAAGGTCACCTGTCTTTGAACAGACGAGTACCAATGCTATGGTGCATCAGGGTCTGAAAAGGCACTCACCAGAGCTACCTACTCCAAACTAATATGATCCTCAGCAGTGATGCTCATGGTACAATATAACCGTGTAGGTTAAATTATGAGTGTGTGCCCGAATGTTTATTAATGTAGCAGATGCACATAGACAGAATCATAAATCATACAGTACAGTAGCATAATAAGGCCAACAAGGCTCCTCGCCTGCCCAGGTAATGGTAGTTGGAGCAGTGCCCAGTCTCTCTGGCAGCAGACTGTGAATGTGGACCCACAGTAAGCTGCAGGGGAGCAATGGGTGGGGGTGGGTATGGGTGGGAAAAAGGGTTTGGCACAACACACTAGACAGTCTCCAATATTTCACTGTATTGGGTGCTGGCACGAGAATATTGGAACTCTTCCTTTGACCCTTTGATCTCAAGAATTCTAGACAAAAAAATAAGCAACATGTCAGCAGTGATATACTGAACATTTTTATCAGAATGGTCTTCCAACATACATATTTACTCAGTACTATGTCTTTGTTTTATTAAATTAAGCATTATATTTTCAGTGGTCCTGCACAACAAAATGACAAAGTACTCTTAAGTCTTTTTTTTACATTTTTTTTTATCCCTGAATAGCCCTGGATTTAAAGTCATTAAGGATAGTGAGCGAACTGCATGTCAAATGAAGCTTTTAGTGCAAGTTCAAGCAGCCAGACAATTATCATTCTAATTTCCTAATCACACTGGGTCTCTGCCTCTCAGTTATTATCCATTGAAACAACTGGTTTATGTTCATAAGGCTGTCAACCAGTGAATATTCTAACTAAAGGCTTTTTGACGACCTCACCTGGTGCATCTCTTAGCTGTCACTTCAATGCATGTCACTTAAATGTAATTTAAAAGTATGTCACCCACCCCAACCAGTGTCAAAGAACCCTCTATGGTTCACGAGGGTTATCTCTGCAAAAGCTGAAATTCATTGGGCTTAACCTCTACACAGATTGATTTCCTCAACAGGTCAATACCAAAGATCTTTGAAATACCTAAATAATTTGTACTTAGTTTTGATCCTTTCCTTGATTGTTTACTTGCAGTGCATACTTTGTTAATGTATTCAAGACTGATCTGAAATTAATATTCATTCTGTATGTTGTGAGAAAAAAATTAACAGGATTTGATGTTTGATAAAATGGTCCATTAACAAGATCATATGATTTACAGAACAAATGTAGCTTGTAGCTTGTAGTTTAGCTGTGGAAATGTGTCTTTGTTGTCTATATGAATAGACAAATGAGGCTCCAGAGGTGGAACAACAGTCCACTGATCGAGGGGTCATGGTTTGATCCTCAGCCCATTGCGGCCTACATGTTGAAGTGTCCTTGGACAAGATACTGAACCCCAAATTGCTCCGAATAGCAAGTATATCAAGTTGCTGTCGTAAAAACCTTTGGAGAATTGCCAAAGAAGACAATTAACAGAAGCCTCACAGAAGAGAAAGTGCACGAATTGAGACAATGGCACCAATCTTTATGAGAGATTCATTGTTGGAAGTGGTGGTGAGTGTGTGTGAATGGTTATATCTCCTCTGATGAGCAGGAGGCAGCTTGTATGGTAGCACTGTATAAATGCAGTCAGTTTACCATATATGCAACTGCATCATGAAGAAAATTGTCTGATAGAACAGTGATACTCTTTTTATAGATGACAGTGTCAAACGAGCTACCTAATTAACTAAGGATCATGGTATAATGTCAAGACAGCTAGGAAGATCAAACTGTTGACAGCCAAACTCCAGGTTAATTGTTGTAGGGTTATTGAGCACCCCAGGCAGAATGTAGGTTTCAGTGTGCTTTTTTAATGATTAGCCAGTCTAATGCCAATCAGCGGTGTTGTTATGGTCCTGCAGATGGAAGGTGCCAAACAGGCAGGAGCAAGTCCCGCAGATGGCCATTTGGCACCAGCATCCAGTTGTTTTAAAGAGGACACATACTGGGGGTCATCAGCAAAGGCACACCTGCCGTCTTCCCAACTAATCTCATTTGATGTGTTCTGGAGATAGGTGGAATCAATGTTTTCTGGAAGTCTGTCCGTTTCGCTATACCTGGGAGTCCAGTTAATAAGGAGATAATGACATCTTGGCAGGTTACAGAAAACGACAATAGAATCCTCAAAAAATGTCACAAAAATAGGAACAAGTGATGGTGGGAAACCCATTTAAATACATGAGTAATGATGGCTGCAAAAGGTTTCTGCCAAGTTAAGAGCTAATTAGACACCCCATAAACCTTTAATTGCTTGAGCCAAAGTTCACCTTTCCAATAACCAATAAAGTAGGTACAAGAGTACTTTGCATTTTCTGATTACTGAATAACAGTTGAAATGAAGTTACCATTAAAATTATAATTTTATATTACTTTATATACATAATAATTCTTATTCTTATTATTTTAGTATGTTTAGTTGGATTAAATACACTCTACAGTTTATGATTCTAGTTGAGTGTTATAATCTAATAGGCATTTCCTTGAATCTCATGCGCGTGCACGCGCACACACACACACACACATATATATATACATACATAAAACTATAGATCTCATTGAGAGCTGTTTTATTTTGTTCTCTGTAATAATTAATAGAAACCCACAGAAGAGAAAAGTTATAAATAAGAACTGCACATCACTCTGTCTTCAGAGATTCAGCAACAGTGTTCAAGGAGAAGAGGCGATTAACTGACCTCAAGCCCAAGTTTAGCGAGTCAGTGTTACCCATAAGATCTTGTTACAGACAGAAATCCCCCACCCCTCACTCTCAGAACCAATCTTTAAATACCTGTGACAGTGGCCTTCACAGTTTAGCTGGGGCCGAGATGTCAGTAAGTGAAAGTGCTGATAGTGCCATCATATCTTTGAGCCACCTACTGCCTTCACAGAAAGAGCAGCGAGAGAAGAAAAAAAATATATAATGTAATATTGCATTTTCTGTTATCTTATCATCAGGTGTGACAGACCTTTTTTTCTCCAGTTGCTCAAGAAAAGAACACCTGAGTGCTCTTCACACATTAAACAATTAATCATACCTATAAAGTCACCTGTCTCCAGAGCCATTTGTTCATATATGAGGATGTTTACATAACACACGTGCTGGTATTAACTTCAGGCTGTGACTGTCTACGCTATAATGAGGGGAGCATTAGATGGGGATTGCATAAACTTGCAGTGTAGGGTGAAGTGGGTCATGATGCCTGCCTCCAGCTGAGCACAGCATGAGACTAGTAGACGTTGAAGCCTCAGCTCTTGCACTCTGATGATGCCCATACATAGGTCCCATAGAAAAACTCAGACAGATATTATTTTTTTCAAGGACTCTAGCAATTCGCCTGACTTCTATAGTAATAGCTACATGCTACATTACCCCTAAGTGAAAAAAAGTAGAAAAAAAAGTGCTACAGAGATTTGGGGAGGGGGGTAATTATTGCCATCATGGCTCACCTGCTAATCCCCATTCATTAACGACTGTTTACTGGGGGTACAATGAAAAAGTCATGGTAATTAGAAATTACAGGGGATATAAAGATGCAATTAACATTTAGATTTATGTTTGTTTGTCCTTCGTTTTTGCTCTATGGGGCCAGTTGAGGAGGAAAGGGTTAGAGAGAAAGAGAGGACTTCACTAATTATACAGCAGGAGCTTGAGTAGACCCTCTCTGACAGTGTCAGACTGATCCTCCTGTGTCTTCATGAAGATTAAGACCACTCACAGCACTGCAAGGTGTCTGAACTTCCTTGGTGACTGGGGAAAATTCTGTTTCAAAAAGTAGGAACACTAGACTCTACGTAAGTGTTGCCATGACACCATATATAGTGCTTTGTGTTCTACTATTAGACATTCAGACACAGTAACAAGGGCTTTCTCATTGAGTGTAGCTGCTGCAGTACAACTACTGTATATGCATAACTGATGGGCAGTTATGGTAAAGGCATAAAAGATTTATTTAATTCTGTGTACCTCTCACTCTGTAAGGACCTCTGGGTAAAATCCTTATCAACTTACCTGCAGTGGAGGGCTCTGGAGGTCAGCATACTGTAAGCCGGTTGCATAAGTTGTTCTAGTCCATAGTTTGTATTTGAACATTTGGAATATGAATACTGAAACTACCCACTGATGAGGACAATGATTCAAAACCTTTTCCAGTGGCAATCATTTCAAGAGCTTTTTTTTGCAGAATATGTTAAATGACTAGTTTTACTGTATTCAGATGTCTTTCTGCTTTGATTTGTTTTTGAAATAAATGTATATCAATCACTCCTCACACACAGGATTGACAGAAGGACCAATAGAGAGAGAGGGAGATAGAGAGAGAGAGAAAGCACTCGAGAGAGATCTTCGACACAGCCATGAACGCATGCTAGCAGTTTTTACTAGCACGCCCTGGGGCGGACTGGCAATCTGGTGCACTAAAACTTTTCCTGGTGAGTTCCTTCACCTGTGGGCAGGCAGTGGGAGCGGGAACACCACTGAGTACAGATAAAATCATGTTGGTGTGTTTTGTTTTGTTTTTTTAAAAAGAAAAAAAAAAAAGAAAAATACCGTATTTGCACTTCCAACTATCTTGTATGTAGGTGTGTTGACGAGTTTCATTAGATTCATTAGATGTGTAATTTTTTTAAATTCTCTTGTCATTCTGTGTGCAGAGGTGTGGGACAATCATTATAGTGTCGCTGTAAAATTGAATGGGACGTGTATACTCTGTACACTCTATATACTGATTGAGCATTCACGGAGGAAAAGAAAAAGGTAAACAGAGGCACAAACTGGTGGCACACCACCATACATAGTATAGACTATTTACAAAATTATTAACAAACATTACATATCTAATGAATGAAAACATCAGCTTTTGAGCTTTCATAAAACATTTACAATTTGTGTAATAATATGAACTACTTGTACCATCTTAGGATCCTCAGTTCTAAAATTTCATATATATTTTTAAAAGTATGTATTTGTTCATGGAAAATGAATCCAAATTCCTCAGCTGACCACCCAACAATACAAATGCATGCCTCAGACTGTCAGCAGAGAAACAGACCAGATGCTCAGCCTTACAAGCGCATCAAGAGACCCTGTCCAGTTTCCTCTGGAGCAGACATAAATATACATATCCCCGTAATTGAAAACCTTGCAGGCACATGGGGACTTGTCTCCATTTGAATATCAATGCAGTTCTCATTTTATTTTCTGCTTTTTCAAATTCTTTCTAGCAAAACGATAACCCCACACCTCACTCACTGCCATCCGTTCAATAGAAATCATTCTGCTAGACACTGCCTCTGTCCCTCCCAGTGACCCAGCCCACTCTTTCCCTTTTGTCCAGATCAGCTGTTCACCAAATCAGCATTTCATACAATGGCTCCTTGAACAAAAAAGTATTCCTTTTTTAAAAGAAAATCTTGAGGACATGTTTCTACTGGATATGTGGACGATGAGCAATAGGAAGATTTCATATTTTTCTAACCTGGGTTATATTGTCATAATGTCTGTCAATGTAGCTACAGTATCTCCTCTTGTCATTGCAGATAGAGTACAATTAATTTGCTGCAAATTATGCCAAAAAAGTAAAAGCCACAGACAGTCCAACCTTACCTAACTATCAAAACTCTGAATTTGAATGTTTATACAAAGGCAATGTTCAGTGTTGTTACCCCAGGAATCCATTACAACTGTCTTTTCTGCCGCAAAGTCTCTCTTAAGATTAAGGCCACAAAGTGACCTTAATGACTTTGTTGTGTTTATAGTGGGATGTGGGATGTGAGCTATAGCCAATGCAACTAAGGGGTCTTACTCAATGAGAAGACATGCAGACAGTCCAAATATGAAGAACAAGAAGGGGGGTTTTGTTGTTGTTGTTGTTGTTATTGCTCTAGAAAAAAAGTGCTCTTGGCTTGTATTTCTTAAGTACCTGAGGACTGAAAACAACAAAAAAAAGATTGTGTTACACTAACCTTAGGTTAAATAATACGCAGCATGTAGCAGCATGCCACATTCCGTTTCGTTAACGTTTTGACAAAATAATATCTATAGGGATCTATTTGCTCAAATCAAAATAAATTAAAATGTTTGAAATAATGTAGAAATAACTTTGCCCTTTATAGGCTGCACATGAACTGCCCTTCTTGCCATCAACAAAGTTGTGGGAATTGAACTTAACTGAGCTATAAGTTTGTCTGACATGATTATGAATATATTTAGAAAAAATACTTATGACTTGTAACTAAATAAGTAAACATACATGAATATAGAGTTTTTCTTTCTTTCGTGCATGGATATGAAGAAGATTTAGTTATGATGATGTCACAGATGTGTTGCTATCATGTAATCCCAAATGTGGTATGACATAGGAAAAAAAAAAGAAATCATGAAGTATCTGTTGATTCCCCCTTGAACAAATGGCTTTACTCAGCCCACACACTTAAAATCAGAGAAGTCTATACTTACTGCTCCTTCGCAGTACAGCTGAAGCTGTGACTGACAGATCAGACTGGTGACAACAGATCTAAAGTGCATGGTTGTTTTAGCCCTCTGCCATTCTTTCTTTATTGCATCGCTCACTCTCTTTTGCTGAACTTAATCTATATCAAAACCCCAGCATATATTAAGTTTTCCCTTGTTCTTTTTTGGCTTGGGCTCAGCAAAGTGGGGCAAGCCCTATGAGTGCCAAAATCTGTCCCCTACTAAACGACTGAGTGAAGTTACACCCCTGGCCAGTCCCGGGTTAGAGTATATCCTTTGGCCGTTGCTCTTTCAAAATGAGGAGCCACAGACAGTCCTCAGATCATGACCATAGATGGTCCAGTTACAGTATGTGTACTGGGTTTGGATTGAGCCTTCTTTTCCTTTCATCTGTGTTATGGTATTTTGTTGGTGTTCTATGTGCTGTTTGATGCTTTTTTGTGTGGTGATATTGAATTAACCATGAAACATGTAAACAATAGACGATTTAAAATACCCAACATTTTGCTAATACTGTATTTTATGAGGAAAAAAATGCATTCAATACATTTGTTAGACCTCAAGGATACACAAAATTGTTTTATGGATTAATAATGGGTGTAAAAATCTTGTATTGTTTGTTAATTAAAAAAAATAAAAAATAAAAAACTGCACAGGGCACCTTTAACATCTGCTCAAGGACACAGGATGTAAATTAGTATGCTAGCTCTGGCTCATTCTTTAATGTTTGCTCTCATGGATGCTTATATAACTCCATAATATTCAGTTGAGAAGAGCTGTCAGCTTCTCACAAATGAAATCGACTTAGAAATAGAACAGTAAAGAACAAATGTTGAAATAGCAGACAATGTGGCAGCGGCACAGCATGAAACATGGCTATGTTATTTGCACTACCAGAATGAACCAAGACACCCCGCTGAACGAGCATTTAATAGAATTAAGGGTTAATGCAAAGGCAGCACAAAAGAACAAGACTGGCAGTACATTTGCAAATAATATTTTCTACATCACTCACTTTCTTATTTGCAAAGCATGAA
The DNA here is from genome assembly GCA_038406115.1 of Haemulon aurolineatum. Classification (NCBI taxonomy): domain Eukaryota; kingdom Metazoa; phylum Chordata; class Actinopteri; order Lutjaniformes; family Haemulidae; genus Haemulon; species Haemulon aurolineatum. Next base: position 13,456,119 of record JBCAUF010000134.1, read on the forward strand.
AAGCTTTAGATCAGTGAAACCGCACACTTGTTTTCACACAGGCAGATTACATCATGGTCTTTAACTCAAGATCTACAGTCATTTGTTTGATGTTCAATCGTTTGTTTGGGTTTCACATGATTTGCTAAATGAGAAGGGATGTATGAACAGGGCATCCGCTACTGAATATGAAGCCGGGTATTTACCTCTGTGTGGAGAGGCAATGGGGAATGAGGAAGAGGCAGCCAGTGGTCTTGGCAAGTATGGAGGGATCATTTTCGAAAGTTTCTTATTCATTTGCTGCAGCTTTTGCAAGATAGAGAAGAGGCTCACAACCTTCAGCCAAGACTACTGGATGCCACTGAAGCTGAAAGTTAGAAAACAACTGCACACAATAGTGACGTGCACACTATGGATGCTTTAGTAGGCACCATTACAAGATTCAAAAGACCGGAAAAGGGATAAAGGCAAAATATGTGGAACTAACAAGATGAAGACATAATTCCAGGATAGCAAGAGCATGAAAGAGTGCAGGCAGTTTCATTGCTGCAAAAGAAGTCCTGACAGTGGAAGTTATGCTGACGAGAGGCATCATCTGACTGAGGCATCATCTGGCTAAGTTAGCATTCACGGGGTATTTTCTTTTTAGTTCACAATTTGAAGAAAATACCTTACGTACAAACTGTGTTACACCTTGCAATTATTTG
>JBCAUF010000134.1:13456820-13473331 GCA_038406115.1 Haemulon aurolineatum
CGGGGTATTTTCTTTTTAGTTCACAATTTGAAGAAAATACCTTACGTACAAACTGTGTTACACCTTGCAATTATTTGAGTTTTACAGCCCATTGTCCATTGTGGAAGTTAATGTTTTTATTTTTTTTAAAAAGCATTCAAATTTAGTTGCAGTCTGTATGTCTCTGTTGTTGTTGTTTTTTTTCTTTTGTCTTAAGAGCTGGAGAACTAAAAAAAAAAGAGGAGAATAAGTAGCTTCAGTTCGAAGCTGGTAGAGCTGGGTTCTGGATCATTACTGTATGAGGATGTACTTACTGCCACAGAACACTCCATTATCTCAAAATGACAGCTAAATTGCCCTGTCAACAAAGCTACACTCATCTAAGGAACTTCACTGGTGCATTAGTGCTTCTTAACGCAGATCAGGGCTATGGGGCATCTCTTCCATTCTGGAAGCCACAGGGGGAAATTAGAAAGTTTCAGAGCGCTGTACAATTCAGACAGGCAGGCCTGGCTATTGGTTGGTTTCTCCTGCTTAATGAAATCCTAGCTGGGCTGCTTAAACATGTTTATGACTGTCTATCGTTAAGGTGAAAAGAGAAAATAAAGTCAAGCCCAGTTTATCAAGGGGAACAAAGTCCTGCAGAAGAATAGTAGCACACGATTGATGGTGTGTTATTTAAAGCCAGTACTTTCTGCTTCAACTTCAGTTCCAGTGAAGAGAACTGATTTTTACTGGCTTTTATAGAGCAGCTACTCTATATATCCGCTCATCCATCTCACTGTTTATCAGTCCAGCAACAATTGGGTCCTTTAACATTAGACTACAAATTTGAGTAGCTTTGTCTTTATCTGGAAGCCCAGATCAAAATGTAATTAATAGCTTGTATATCTTCCAACTTATCTGCAGGTAACTCTGTCAGCCAACAATGAAATCAAGTGTGACTGCCTTTAAGGGATAGTCCAGGTTTGTATAAAAATCTTAACCTTAATCTTAAACTGATTTTGTATGTCAGTTTAAGTGTACGCTGTATGTTGCTATTAGACAGCCTTTTCTGGCAGGAAACTGAAGTTCACTCTATGCCCTGCATGACTGTCCCTTAAAAAAAAAAAAAAAAAAGCAATTTTACCTTTTAGAGCACAAGAGTTGTTGGTCTGCTGTTGCCTCCTTCATTAAGTTTGATTGTTGTATTTTTTGATTCCCGTGTTTGAATGGGTTAGTAATGTATCAAAGTCACACAAATTACCTAATCAAGGCAGCAGTAGACCAGCACCTTACATGTTCTGTGAGGCAATCTGGTGCTGGGGAGAAAGTGCATAAACACATGATTTCACTTCAGTCTTCTGTCATGAAAGGCACTCTGATGACAAGCTAAGTGAACATATGTGTACATACATTTTGCTTCTGACCCCATCCACAGCCTAGCTTGCATGTTAGTACTACTACCTGCATCTCCATACAGGAGGCGTGCTGACCGCATTCCAGTGTATGTAATAAACTGACTATATATAAGTACCTCATACAACCCCACTTCAAAAAACCTGAACTGTCCCTTCAACCTCCTATGAATTAAATTTCTTGAATATGTGTCTGGTAAATCCCTAAGGCAATGCCACTATCTCCATCCCAGGCTGTGGAAGACTGGTCCATCCCCAGAGAGACTGTACACTCTGCCTCTACGCCTCAGGTTTATCAGTGTATTAAAAAAAACACTGCCTTCCATAAATTGATGCCTGCCGGATACATACCTCTAAGTATGATTAAAAAGCTTGCTACATGTATGCTGGAAAGTTTTCATTACCTTATTATACAATTACAAATTACGAAAAAATGCAGCTAAAATCTGTGGAGGATTATGATTAGCATATTTACTTTGTTTTAGGTTCCTTAAAATGTTTATACCGTGGAATGTCTGTTGGGTTTCGTCGAGAGGAAAGGAACTGCTTTGCATTTCTATACAGTCAGACTTTGAGGTAGGGAGCTTAATTTAGCAACATGCAGACTAAAAATCAGACAAGCAGCTCATTTATAATCTTTTGGTTAGGTTTTGTCTCAAATCCACCTGGAGTTCCCTGCCAGATATATCCCTTTTACAGAAAAGCTAGCCACCATTACCAGGACTCTGTGCTTGTGTGTACACATGCACATGCCTATGTATACTGCTGTTCAGAGTAGTGCAAGGATATGTGTGGGAGGAAATAGTACACTTTGGAGAATCATCAAAAAGTTGTCTTTTTTTTTCTTCTTTTAAAAAGTACTAGTAGCTTTGCGTGGCTACCAAGGACAGTCAGATTGGACTCAGAGTAAACAGAGATACTAACTCCTAGCCTTCTTTCTCTGTTTGTTTCTGTGCATTTACCTGTATATGAAATACGACAACTTTCACCAGAAGAGGGTTAATTCAATACTACAGCATTTGATCCTACAGTACAAGCAAAACTTGAAAATTCGTGACCATACAAGCTGCCTGGTGTGTTTCTGAGTATGTGCGTGTGTCTGTCTGTGTGCACATGTACTGTAGGTGCTAAAGCCAGCATGCCCTCACATCCATGAGATTGAACAGAGCTGAGTGGGCAAGCTGGCAGGTGGGGCTCCTACAGAGAAGACCTTGACTTGAAGGCAAGATACGTTCAAAAAAAAAAAAAAAAAAAAGCGAGGAGAAAAAAAAGTAATTTGCTGCACCCACACAGAAATCTACTCCTGAGAGTTTTATGCTGAGAGAGGTCTAAGGATGCAGTGAGGTATTTCACTTTGGTTGTTGTTGCCATTTAATTTAGCGTGGCTGTCCATATATGGAGAGAGTGGTTAGAATATACTCTAACCACTCTGTTAATCATCTCTGTCCTTCTAACTGAGAGTGTGAGCCAAGAAAAACAGTGTGAATTTTGCTTCTAACATGCAGTACTAACAGAGATAAATTAAAGCCAAGCTCCAAAGTCGGGGGATATTTGAGGATGCATTGTTATGTTAAACCTTCTGATGTATTATGATAAATGTCCTAAAGTACTTTCGCTATGTTGTGTGCATCGCCGGGACATGTAAATTCAAATTGCCAAAGTGCCTTGGCAGAACATCAGTCAGTCTAATCTAACAAGACTAAATCTATAACTGGAGATAAACAAGAAGGCGCTGAGTAATTCCAGAGAGCCGCAAACTGAGCTTTATGGGAAAAAAAAAGAAGAAAAGAAATACACAAAGTGGAAAGGCTGATCACAGTGGACCCAAGGCTACAAGCTCAGTATGGATCTCTGAATCCTGTTCACCAATGACCCCTCCCTCCACAGCATGCCTTATTGCCATCCAGACAAGACAGGCAGTGGCTAATTACTGTACAGCAACAAACAAACCAATACTTCTCTATCTCCCTGGTCATGTCCCATTACTTCAGCTTAGTTCCCCTATTCATATTTCTCTTGACAGGTGCATCTGTCCATGGAGAATGAGGCAGTGTTTTAATCGGCAGGCAGAGGATGTCGTAATTTAGAGGCGTACCTCTGGGCTAACACGTGGCTCAGCCAAGGTGAAAATGACAGTGGGAGTGGAGTTTTATTGAACACAACAGGGTTCTTGTCAATACCGCTGCCACTTGGCATCGCGTTCGATGCTGTTATTAATGCTCGGGGTCCGCTTCGCATCTGCACATGACTGGGCACCTGTGCATGTTTATGCCTGACCTTCCGCCGCAAATATCCGCAAGTGTGATAATCAGGATATACTCTTTCCTCTCTGCCAGTTTCTCACAGGCGACTAAAGAATGTGTTGAACACCCACATGTTCAAGCACCAAATCAATGCGAGTCTGGGAGAGTGGAAAATCAGAGAGGGGGGAGGGGGGGAGGAGGTGGGGAAGACAATGCAGAGGGAGAGAGCGGCAGCCTCCGCGTGTGTGTCTGAGCGAGGCGCGTGCGCGCGAGAGAGGAAGAGGGAAAAGCGGGAGAGAAATAAGAGAGAGCTTGAAATGAGACAGCAAGGATAGGAGTGCACAGATTGATATAGCAATTACCAAGAAAGCTATCCCTCAGTTAGGAATACATCTACATACATTAGAGCGCGCGGGTTGCTCTCCAGCCACCGTCTCTCTGAGGTTGGCTCGGCGGCGTCTCATACACAAGCGGGGCACGCGAAAAGGTCATCACTGGGCAGCCGCTGTGCACACACTAACAATGAAGAACCCATCTATCGTGCGTGTTGCTCATGCTACCAGAGGAAAGAAATCCATCTTCTAGGCACGGGTAGAATGAAAACAAACTCCCTAAATGAAAACCGCACGTCTATCTTCATATACGGGCACACACAAAGTATGGCAGGCTGACAAAAAGAGGAAGATCAGCTTCTGCCCACTGCTCTGATGCCTTGATGTCTACTGGAATTCCCACATTAGCTGTTGCTCAGTGCGTCGTGCCATAAACGTAAACGCGGTCAATTACTTGTCACTGCGCACAGATGGACGCATGCGGCATTCAGAGAAGCGACTTACACTTGGAAGCTATGCTTGCCACAGTGAGATTCAAAAGGACTGGCTGTCATGCACACTTTCCCTGAGCTAGCAAGTAAATCCGGTTATAGTTAGCCTATAATGTATGCAGAGCGAGGACCGGCATATGCTTGTGCAGTGTGACTACAGGCCCTGCAATATATGGAGAGGAGTTTTGCATGAAAATGCAACGCTGCTGCCGAGTCAGACTGTGCATGTAAGCACACTCGCATTTCAAACACTTCTGTTGGTTCAAGACACAACAATGAGAACAAAAGGGAGAAAGGAAGAAAGAGAGAGAGGGAAGAGGAAGGGAAATGAAGACTGAGAGGTGAGGGGGAGTGAAAAAGATGCTGTGTAAATAACCCCGTAAAAAAAAAAGAAGAAAGAGGTAGAGGACAAGCAGATGGAAATAAAAAACATGGTAAAATGATCCAGTGCGACTTGGATCTCTGCCGCAGGCTCAAAGCTACGCTCTGCCACTGTGTGCATGTCTGTCACTGTGTGCAAATCAAACGCGCTTTCGCGTGCGCCCGTTGCTCGTGTGTTTGTGGATACAGTACATGCACGTCAGCAGAGCACCGTTCCCCGTGTTTTCATGTCGGATAGCTGCAGGTATACGAGAGCTGTGATGACACAACAGCAAGGACTGGAATAAGGAGGGGTAAGGCACAGGTCTGCTGAACGTGTCGTCCTCTCTTTGCGGCGGGCATGTGGAGGAGGCGAGGGAAGCGTTGCTATCCAATCAGAGGTGGGCTGAGGGGTCAGATTGATGAGGCTTGATGAATTCTCTTTGACAAAGCTCAATTCAGGGATCTACATACATCAAAACATCTCGACATCAGACGGTAGCTTCCGTCTAATTAACGTTACGGAACCGTAGAAGGTGATGCAGGCTCTTGCTCTGAGCAGAGAATGCACTAGACTGAAAATCTCTGTTTCTAAGGACTTGCAGGAAAAAAGGATAAAAATGGAAAATATAGAGAGAGGGTGGGGAGTAAAGCGGGGGGTGGGGGGTGGGGGGCATGGACAAATGATGAAAGTAATTAAACACTGCCATCTGCTGGCCGCGGTGTGAACACCCTGTGCGCTCCGAGTCTGAAGCTAATGTATTTGAACAGCTGTACCTTTGACCACCTGTTTGCGTTGATCCAAGCAAAGCAGATGTGACACACAAAGGACACAGCGCTGCGCCAAACTCGACATAATAATAAGAAAAAACTTCCAAATTCAAACAAGGCCATGGTATATCCCTGCTCAGAAAGAGGCAAATTGGATTTGCTGGTTGAGGGGGACGAAGGAGCGCTGAGGACGAGGCAATCATTTTGATGCAATCACAATTATGTTAAAAGACGCCATCCCCATCCTCTCCTCCTGGCTCGTCTAATCGAAGGCAGCAGCAGCAGAGGAATAAAATGAAGGCCTTCTACAACTCATACTTGTACTGGCTGGGTTTTCTTCGCTGGGTTACATTACCTGAATTATAGTGTTACCTGAATTATCTTGTAGTTCTTCATACTTTAAAAAAAAAAGGTGTAAAAGGTGAGAAGTACTTACTTTGCTGCAGTTCACAAGCTGATGCCTTTTGTGTGCGACACTTCAAATACATGTGCGAGAGTGGAGGAGACCAGTAGAGTCACAATTTTAAAGAGCCATATCAGGTGCTTCTTGCTTTTGACTGAACCAAGATAAGGAGGCTCAAAGCGGGTGAATGGCAGGGAGACCGAGAGAGGTTTTTTTGCATATTAAAATGTGCCAGGCAGTAATGATTGAGAGGGACAGAGCTGCAGTCTGTTTCCTGCCTGCATACAGTATAAATGCTTGCAGATAGTGACCAGTTCTCGTGAGAAACAGATCTTTATACATGTACATGTACATGGTAGGTATGTTAGTTGAATGATAAAATACTGTATGCATCAATATTTGCTACAATGAATTCATACCTCTACAGGTCTCTTATATTTTTGAGCTCTTCCTAATAGCATTGCTACACTGTGTGTGTGTTTGTGTGTGCTGTGACCTAAAAATCTACGCCTATGTGTGCTACTGTGTGTCTTTACCCACATACCCGTAGGGCCTCGACTCCATCTGTCCTCCCACTGAGCTCAGATCACCAAATAAAGACTTTCATTCCGACATGACAGGGCTTTTTCCTGCATAGCGAATTTAAAGGTGGCCATCCTCAAATTCTCCGCCGCCTTTACCAAAAGTCTGAGCGTGTCCCCAATACTAAAACCTACTTCAAGAGAGTCGTGTCAGACCCCTCACCAACTGCTATTGCAGCAACTGTATTGGTCGAAGCTGGTGAAAAGACAATGGATTTGAATGACAGGCATGCATATTTAGCATAGGCCATTATAAAAGGTGAAACTGTGTCGAAAGAGAGAATTGTTTCTATTCCAGCTGCCAGCTAAGTGCACGAGTAACAAGAGAAACAAATGTCAGCCTCGCCATCATTAACTGACTTACTGCAAGACTTTGATATTTTTCATACTGGGTGGAATTTGTTTGACGTATGATGTGGTCTATAAACATTCCTTGTGATATTTATTGTCTGAAGTCCTTTTCTAACAGCATCTTGTTGTTCTCTAAGTGTTTTAAAACCTGGCATTATCTTAGTCATAGTCAGTGCTTGTGAAAGGTACAGTATGCAGATGAGGTCTTGGGTGCCTGCTTACTGTAGGTTTTAGGAGAGAGTCGGTGTCTAGTGGAATGGATTGTGCGCCTCATTTTAAGCCAGTGGAAACCCTGGATCACAGTTGAAATATTTGACATTTGAACAGCAAACTGTTGAAATTTAAATTCCAATGTTAGTGACTATTAATGTTACTTAAAATGTTGAAATATCAACTTTCCCAACAGGCACAGAGCACCCTGAAAAGAAACATTTCCAATTTATTTGAAGGGGAACTCTGTTAAAGGTGAAAGGTGGGAGGGCGCCTCTCTTTGTTATATGCCAAGCGATGCTGAAATTTAGTGAAGTTGAACTGATGCCGACCTCCCGTTTCTCTCTAAATACCTCTTGTATTTCAGTGTCCTAAGTTGACTCATTCCAAACTAATTCTGGGTGTCAGTAAAAAAAAAAGTATAGATGAGGTCATCCCCCCTTTCTTGTCTTATTCATAAGTTGCCCTTTCACTCCCGCTATAGACCGGCTTCTGCGCCCTGCATTTAAAAATCTTGTTTAACCTTTTTTTTGTCACGGACTGTACATGTTCGGGAGCAGTGGAGGCTCAACACCCTGGCCATTTTTCTTTCAATGGCATGTGAGCCACTGACATCCTCCGTGAACATGTAGAGTCCACAGGATGTTTCCCCCTAATTATAAGGTGGAGAAAAAGCAGGCAATCTATATTCTCCCTGCTTCATCTGTGTTGTTGTGCCGCTTTTTCAGATGACTGCACATTCTCGGCATTGAGAGAGAGGAGGCAGACGGTACTCTGGGTTCTTTTCTACAGCCTGTCCAAATGGGAACATGTACTTATTTACAGTACAGTGCCGAGTCTTCATTCCTAAGCGCTGATAGACGTATGTACGTGTGTTGACACACATCTGCGTTCTCATATGACTAAATGTCCTGTATGTGAAAGAGGCTGTAGAAACTGCAGTGACAGAATAGAGAATGACGAACCTGCAGTTTGCGTAAATTGTTGACATCGGTTTGGCTGAAAAGTACACCTTGTCCATACCCACTCACTCATATCCATTCATTAAATGAGTGCAATCATGCCACAGCTTGTTAACGCAAACAACCCTACAAAAAAAAAAAAGTGTGAAAAGTGTGAAAAGCTTGTTTTTCTTGCGTCTATCTGAGTCCGTGGCAGTGCTGTGGTCGGGTCTGCCATCCGCGCACGCACGTAACCAACAACTGCAGAAGAGTCAAAGAATGAGAAACAGATCAAAGCTAACTTAGGACAGGGAGCAGCACCCCAAAACAGATAAGTGCAGTCATCCAACTCTGCAGTATCCAGAGAGACTCCATTACTGAAAACGAAGCAAGCATGCATGTGAGGATGGAGAGGATAGGGAAAAAAAAAAAAAGAAAAAGAGACTTTGAGATTGTCTGGAAAACAGCGTGCAGATACCCCCCTCTAACAATGCATAAAATATGCATCCCAAATCATATCCATTATTATGCATGTGCTGTGTGCGTGTGTTTTACCACTAAACACGACAACGTATAAAGGTACATGTGCCCACGCACTGTCGCAAGCGATCCTGCAAGTGCTCCGCCTCACAGCTCAGTATCAGGTCATTACTATTCTGAGAGGATCTGACCATAGTCTGTGTCTCTGTGGTAAGTTAGGAATTAAACATGCACTAGCTTCGGGCGAGCACAGAGGGCTAAGCAAAGGGCAATTTGTCTCATTTAACTGCTGCCTGTCTGCCTGTCTGCCGCATAGAATCAAATTATGCAGGTCTTTTGTTTTTCTAAAAAGCCATATTGTTTTACATAAAAACAGAGCCGATGTGATTACTGTAGGCCACGGCCTTACGCAGAATAACAGGATGGCAGGTTTGGAGGAAACCAGGCTTTAGTTCTCCTCAAAGCGTCTGCGCCTTCAACATGAGATAGCTTATCTGATGTGTGAGTGTCTGTTTCACCATTCCAGTCTGACGTTGCTCCCCGCAGCAGCAGCAGCAGCAGCAGCAGCATCACGTCAAATACAAAGGCCACTTGCAATTTCCAAACATTACCACAGGGAGGCACTCACGTACTGTAAACTAGCAAGCTTGATTGCGGTCACGTTGCCATGAAAAACAGAGCTCTGTAGTTTGATGCCGCACCCAAAGGCAGAACAAACATATAGCTCAAGACAAAATATTGTGCAGTGTCTGGAAAGTGTGTGTCAAAGTGTATGAATATGTTGCTGATTTTGGTTAAAGCTAAATCACCAAGCTTACAGTACATAAATGTGGGTTAAAAAAAAATCAAATTTGAGTATACATCTGCAGCATTTAGATAGGTCATGTCTTTCTTTCAGTCTGCATTACATAGACTAGTACGTGTGACATTATTTACCTTTTTTTATTTGGAAAAAAAGAACTAATGGTTAGTGTAGAAATTATTCTTGAGCCAAATAAATCTTTTCATACAGCATCAGTTTGTATGAGGGCCTCATGTAACCCATATTAAAACAATCATGCCATCATACTTATGAAGACATCATCAACAAAAAGGCTTTAATGAGGAACTCCTCTGCCATCTGTAATTACAGATGCAATCAGAGCATTCACTGCGGCTGATCTTGCATCATTTAGAGATTAAGTGCCTTAATGACTTCATTACACTCGAGAGTTTGTACATTGTGCTTTACTTTGCACAATTTGTCTTTTGTCTCCTGTCAGCTTGGTGTCATCCAAACTTGCTTGAAAATATTCAAAATCAAACGTGGCATGTTTTCTGAAGAGTCATGGTTAAATCTTCAATTATAATTGTGATCTGATCTCAAAAGTCTAAACTGTGTTGAATCTAAACATGTTTGTAACATTGCAAACTAGCAAAACTGTCCTCCTCCTGTAATAGGCTTGTTCCTGTGAAAATACATATACCAATAATTAAAGTTGAACCTTCTCTGCATCATTATAGGGGTGGCATAGAAAACTCTCAACACTGAGATCATTAACACTGACATCAAGTAAAAGTGGGGATATGAAGGAGAAAGACTGAAAAACACATTCAAGTCTATTGCAGGCACAAATCTGGGTGTGACATTTGTCCATCTTAAAAGGAACAGCTGGGTTTGTAACAAACAGCCAGATTAGATTCTGCAGACCGACCCACATTAGCTGGTTTGAAAAAAACATTCCATTATCGATCCCAGTGAGGAAAAGAGACAGATAAAGTGTGTCGCAAGTGGTCTGGTTTTGCAGTAAAAGGATGAAATACAAGCACATGAGTAGCACAAAAAGCAATATAGAGGTCATTTTCAAGATATTAACAGTAGAACAGAATAGACTGGATCTGGTATAATATATGAGATGACAAACCATGGTAACAACAGATGGAAAGATTGGTTCTGTTGGACAAGTCGGGACAGTGCACAATACTAAATGTCACTAAGGTGCAGTGGGTAGTATCTCTAATGACGCCATAATAGATGTAATATTCCTAAAAAGGTAGCACCTGAGCTGTAGTGATTAGTAGAGAATGCACTACACTAAACAAGTCACGAGTTAAAATTTTATGAATTATTACAGCGATAATAAAGTGAACAAGTTAGCTACTTATATGCTCTGACCTTTTTTCAGTCAGAGTGGGAAAAGTCTGAAACAATCTGAGCTGCATGTGTCTGATGTGAAACATGATCAGGAATGAGTAGACTGCTAACTGCTGATGCAATTCTGCTGTAATGTGTGTTAAGAAAAAGACACGCAGCATTCATTTACAGTAAAGTGTGTGTCGGCTAAATGTGTAAAATCTGTATGCAAATACAATGTGGGTGTCATCAGTCACGACACAAGCTGAAGGCAAAATTACACTGGAGAAAATATGATACATGAACTGAAACTAGTCTACTTTGACCATGAAAGTGGTTCTTAAGGCTGCTCCTCAATGGCTAGAGTACTATTGGTTTTCTATCCTCCCCAAGACTTCTTTGCATTCACACCACGTTTTAATGAGGAAGTTTGTAATTATAAATGCCTGTATAATGAGCTGGAGACCCTGATCCAACATGCAGAGCGACGTCCACGTCCTGACATGTAGGATCACCTTAACAGAAAAAACGCTTCCAGCTTTGAACCAACCAACACTTCACTATCAATGCATGACCACTAGATGGCAGCAGAGACTCATGTTTGTGGAGGAAAATCCGTCTTGAGCACAAATTCAGCTTGCTGTGCGCATCAAAGTAATATGTAAATATGTTATTGTGACACTGAGACCTCCTTCAGCTTTTCTAAGATGTAATGAATGTGTCTCAGTAGATAGTGGACATGTTTACTTGCGCACAATAGAAGTCCAGTGACAAATTAGATGAGCCTGATAGTTTGAATAGAGTCGCCATATAGCCTTCATTATTTTGTGTGTTTGTTCGTTATCGGCAGAGAGGGATATGACAGAGGCAGAGCTAGCCATTTCCACCTGGAAATATCAGATCATATCGATACACCTACTGTACACTAAGCTATAGTGTTCTCACTGTTTTGCGCCATAATAATAATGCACTCATGCAGTACATGAGTCATTTATGCAAAAAAAATCAGTTATTGCATTCAGGAGCTTTCATCTGTGAGCTTTGAGACACAACTGAAATCCAATTGGATTTATTTGAGTATCACCTTGAAGAGTCAGAATATATATATATATGTGCAAAAATGAAAGTGCTATATCTGAAAGAAGAACAAATGCTTGCTGACTTACATCAAATTCATTGAGGGCGGCAGCCAGCTCCCCAATGCCGGCATGGCCGTGCTTCTCATCAGTGGGTGAGGTGGCCTGGGCAGCGCTGGAAATGCCTCCTATGGCCTCCTGAACCTGCTTGAACACGTAGTCCCGGTTGGCACGTGTGGCGGCCACATCTGGGTGACGCAGGAAGGCCTGTGAGGCCGTGTACAGCATGGTGGCATTTTTCTTAAGAGCCCCGCGTGCGGCTGCCATCTCATCTCGACACTGGGGGTCTTTCAGTTCCTGAGAAGAGGAGAAAAAATATAAAATTATAGATAACATAACATTATAAACAACATTATACATGATGTCAAGGCAGAACAGTATTTCTCAAAATGCTGGTGTATTGATCGAAGAGCAGAAAGAACATATGGGGTTTTGATGGCCTCATTAATTCACAACAGAGCCAAAAAGAGCACAAACTGATCCCAGTTCAGGACATTTCCTGTAAAAACACAAGATCATGTCACATCTGATGAATTGGTATTGTTCCAGCCACACAAGGTGAGGGCGGTGTCAGCAGATCAGCAACCCTGAAAGCTGAACTGAACTCAGTTTTGTTCGGGGACATTTCAGAAGGGTGGACGCTTGCCAACACGACACTCGTAGGAGAAATCATCCAAAGGCTTTCAGACACACTGAGGGGGGCATGTTAGAAAAACACTTTCATGTGTTCTCCTCCTCCCAAATATCCACTGATGTTGATGTTTTGCTGATTTTCAGTAATGTGATGAAGTCATTTCAAATGCTACTGAAGAGCTGGAAATTTTAGCATATGTTACCTAGAATTTGGCTGAAACTGATCATGTACAGTCACAATCAGTACCATTTATGTTTTGTTAAAATCTAATTAACACTATATATTATTCATTAACATTATGTGCTAATATTGTATGTACTTTAAGTCCAAGACAAATGTCCCTTGCGACAAATGAAGTAATCGTGGATCTTGAAAGAAACCCCTCATAATATCTAATTGTCTACCTTTAATACGTTAAATGAACTGTCAGTGCTGTTTACATCCAGAACTATTAGTAGAATGATGGATTAATAACAGGCTCATTTCATGATAAAAAGACCAAATTTCCCCTACAGGAAAAAAGGTGCATTCTGTTTAATCAGCTCATTAACAGCATTAATATGTGTGTGTATGTGTGCGTGTGTCTGAGAGAGAATGAGAGTGAAGGAGCGGAAGAGGGAGAGTGTGTGTGTTTGTGTGTGTCTCAATGAAAGCTAGCCCTCAAAGAGACAATGCCTGTTATGCAAAGCAGATAAAACTACATTTCATTATGGAATATATTGTCAGAATCTGACACCGATGACACCACCACTATCTGCAAAAGTCACATTTGTTTTCAAAACACTTGCTTCCCAAGTAGATCAGTTAAAGCTTGGTTTGAGTTCGAGCCACCGCTGATCTCATACAACGGCTTTAACTCACTGTAAACATCATTTATCTCCCGTTGTTCTCCTTTATTCCGCTCTGCGCTAACAACCTACAAATGAGGTTTTGGAAATCACAGACACAGAGAAAGCCAGTGTGTGGCCACTTTCGGGAGCGTTCTCTTTTCGTGGGAACTCCCTGTGCTAGAGTGTGACACACGAGTCAGGAGTGGTTTCACTTCCTCTGAGGAAGACAGAGGAGGAGACAGGGGGCTTCCTGATACCTGCTGTCTCCGGGCTGCCACATAGTTAAGCTTCACCATCTCCTTCCCGAACTCCTTGAAGCGGTTGGCCAGGTCCTGCTCATTGGTCGCATTCTTTACTCCCTCCAGGGCTTCCTCCACCTGTCACACACAGAGAGAGAGAAATACTGGATTTTCCAAAAACATGCCTGTGAAAACTTGCATACATTCTATTTAATTCAATTTTGGTTTCATCAGTATAGTCTAGTTCAATAATAAACCTTTAGCCATAAATGTAACGTTAAAAAATAATAATGCAACACTTGTGTTATGTGGAAATTATAATTTTTTTTTACCCCTTTATAATTGCAACCTGGTTTAAAAAGACAATAAAAATTAAATTGTGCGATTTTAATGGGTCTCATTTCAGCCGTTTCCGTTGCCTTTTACGGGAACACTCTGATTCTAAACTCCTTTCTATCCCTAATGAAAGCGACGCACAAGATGTAATGGAAAAGAGAGAGGAGAGAGAGATAACTTTTAAGTGGCCTTTGATGGCGGGGCTTATACTGGCTTGAGTTAAGCCCCTCTGTGGGCCTCAAGAACGAAGCTGGGAAAAAAAAAGGACTCCGAATGTGAGCGTGTTTGTGAGAGAGGGACACAGTACGAGGGAATGAAGGTGCACGCGGGCCTGAGTTTGTCTCAGATCATACCGACCGCATGTCATTCCTTTCCAGCACGCTGTGCAACCTCTCACTCAAAGCCACTGTGCCACTTTCAAAATAAAGGACCAAGAAAACCTGTGTTGCTCAAATGAATCTGCAGTGAGAGAGTGGGACGGGGACGTGTTTTTATGCACGTCGGGGCACCACGGTATGATATTAATATAGTCCAATCAGATGTGTGTTCTCAGGGTACTCCTCCATGCCTCATCTAAATGCTAATGTGTGCAGAGGTTGATAAAAGCATATATTGCTTCTGACTACACAGCAGCAGGAAATCCTTTCTTTAACACCTGACCGTGTGCAAAAAAAAGATTTGCAGAGTCATTTCAAGACATATTAGATCTATTAACCGTCTATCAGCAAACACATGGTTGAGCTACTACCGGCGCTCTTTCGGGCAGGAGAACGTAACATTTGTTTATAGCATGGTAGTGGTGGGTCGCACTCACAATTTTGAGGTGGGACAGCAGCCTCATGACGTCGGCCATGTCGGCGAGGATGAGCAGGCGGGTGACGGCGGAGAGCAGGGCGCGGGCGGCCCTCACCATGGTGCCGCGTTTCACGGAGGAGCACGGGTCGTCGGCGAACTCGGACGAAGCGATGCGCATCGTCTCTCCTGCGGAGAGGGAAGGGAGGAGACGTTGAACAGGGTGATGATTGTGCATTTGACCCCAGTGTGAGCTGAACATGTGTGTGAAATGTGCATTTCTGGGCTGGGATCACACGCCAATTTTTATGTATGTTGCTGAGCACCAGCGGACTAATGTTGTGGTATGAATACACCGAAATGACTAATTACTCCATGAATCCGTGTCTGCACTGCATATAACCCACAACCCATTTGTTGGGAAATAAATGGTCCAGCATTTCAGCATCACTGAAGCTCCAGTTTGCTCAAACCCACACAGCTACAGAGACTTAAGAAGCCTTCCAGAATAATCATGACTTGTGAGCCGCTCCTCTACATAATGTGCTGCAAAGTGGTTTAGCTATGACCTCCCTTCACCCGGTTCACCTTAGGTCAAGCAACAATTTGGAACGCATTAATTCCAGGGTCTCAGCAAAACTCATCCCTCGCAGAACATGAACAAACTGCACACAAATGTTTAGTTATTGTTTCAGTACATGTTTCCTTGTTTTAAGTGGCAGGAATGGCTTCTTTTTTTTCTCAGTGTTTATTTACCACAAAAAAAGTCATTATGATGCTAATTTACAACAAACCATTTTTAATTTTCTAAATAATGGTGCAAAGGTTCCTGCTGAAGGTCAGTAGCAAAGTGGCAGCAGGTCAACACAGTCCCTGTTCTCTTAAATCATAAATTCATAAATTAAAACAACACTGAACAGCCCTAAAACAGGAAAATGCACCGCACACATCCCAACATACATAACATACACAAGGCAGGTGCTAAAACTGAAAAAAAACACAGACAAAAAAAACACACAGAGGCAAACAAGCCCGTGAACACACACACACACACAGACTGTGGCTGGTCGTGCCACAAGTCTGCTGGGCCCCCGTGATGAGCTAGTGAAGAGTGACAGCACAAAGGGCCTGATTACTGAACCCCTCTGTGGTCGGAAATCAGCATCTATAATTTAATCATGACAAGATAAAGCGGTGCGGGCTGATGAGGTCATGATGACAGAGGTCTGATGGGGCGATGACAGATTTATGGGTGTTTTACGATTCACAATGACCTTAACTGGGCCGCTGCTGCCATTTAGCTGGGGACACCTCTAGCTGTAGTTTTCGCAAGAATTTTATATTCTCTTAGAATCCGCCGCATGCAGGAAACAGCATATTTCCAGCCTCACAATTCTTAAGTTATTAATGTTAAACTGTCTTCCCTGATAACCTGACATGTAATTATACCCAACCTAGCAAAAAAAAAAAGTGGTGTGTAAAGAGAGACCGAAGAGCCAAGCAGCCCATTTGTGTGCTAAAGAGCTTCAGAGCGTCCCCGTATTTTCATAATGGCAGTAAAAGGTTAGCAGATGTGGAGTATTAACTTTCATCTCCTATCCTAGTGTTGCTTTTTTTTTCCCCCTCTGCCAAAGCTCTTTGTTCGATACGTGGTCTATTTCAGAGGGCAGAGGCTTGCATCAAAAGAAACAGAGAGTCCTGCGTTAGTGTTCATGAGCACAGATGTGCACGCACCCAAGCACAAATGCAAAATTGTGCTACAATAGTTCAAAACATGCCCGGAAGATATAGAATCTCTTCCAAAAACTTTCTTTCTTTCTTCTTTTTTAACACAACCTCCCTTTGGTTTTGGCTCACATGCCTAAATAAGTGGAGAAGATTGATCTTGTCCT
>JBCAUF010000134.1:13487611-13501291 GCA_038406115.1 Haemulon aurolineatum
CAAGACGAAGTTATGTTATCATGGTTCTGGAGGCCACTGCATGTGAAAGCCTATGTTTCACTGTGATCATACACCTAGTTCCTAACAGGTGCACAGAGAAACACGAAAATTAAATGGCAGATAATTTTGCACAGTATATATAATAGGGACCACTAGTGCTGACCAGATGTGACAATGCAACCGTGCCGGGCACGGTTGCTACTAGCAACAGCAGGACAAAGAATATTCATCATCTGTTCAGAGGCAAACAGTTGGAAAATAATTGATTTTTCAGGTCAGGGTCTGAGGTAAAGATGGAAGATTTAGAAAATGACCAGAAGAAAGCACAGTGCATGTGGTCTATGACAGCCAGTTAATTGGCTTATGGGCTTACTTAAGTGGCCTTGGTAGTTCAGGCAATGATTCCATCAACGCAGGCGACTGGACAAGGGAAGACATTTACACATTTAAAATCCAAATTGCCAGCTCGGTGTTAAAGGAGTTTTTGTCAATGTGCTCAACTCCACAAAATTTAAATTCTGTTTTAGGACTGACGATCCCCTTCTGAGGAGTATTTGTAGCAGTAGTTCAAGAGCTCACGTTTCACGGCTGGCTTTCCTGCACATCAAATCTGTACAGATTGATAGAATTTCATAAGCAGGATTACTTTAAATAATTCAGTTCACACAGTGCAAAGATGAAATATTTACAAAAAAAAAAAAAAAAAAAACCCAAGTAATTACTGGGTTCAATTCTACGCATCCAAAGTGATGCAACCTCCTAGGGAATGACCCAAGGATAGACAACAGGGAGCTAAAGCAAAGGTTGTATACTGAGGACTATCTGACTATCTCTCTCTCAAAACTCTGCAGTGAGATAGAAACGAGGTGAAATTGGAGGGAGAGCTGTAAACCAGCAAGTAAGCTCAGCAAGTAAATTATTCATGTAAATGAGCTTGTTTTTTGGTTAGTTTCAATTCTGTAAAATAATAAGACGGTCTTCATCAAGTTAACCCTGGTTTATAGGTCATGGGGGAAGAGGATGGCTGTCCAGAGGAAAGTAAAACAGAAAGAAAATGTAAAAAGCACAAATCCATATAAAAGGATAGTTAGAGAAACAGACACGCAATTTTGCCTATTCAGTCTCGTTTAGATGAAATGTGAGCTGATATTGCCCCCAGCCAAATATGCAGACAATCAGAATCTCAGATTATC
Source organism: Haemulon aurolineatum (assembly GCA_038406115.1). NCBI lineage: Eukaryota > Metazoa > Chordata > Actinopteri > Lutjaniformes > Haemulidae > Haemulon > Haemulon aurolineatum. The sequence goes on from JBCAUF010000134.1 coordinate 13,488,805, forward strand.
TGTCTGCGTCTTTCCCTTTCATCCTCTTCCTCTCTTGAATCTCGCACTCTTTCACGCACACAGCAGAACAGGGGAGGCGAGACCCCTACCGCCTCACTGTCAGGGTCCTTTGAAGCTCCCAGAAGGATCAGTTCCATTCTGCTTGTAGATCTGCTCAGCGTCTTCACAACACAGGCTGTGAGGCATCCATGGCACAACTACTATACTACTGTTGTTTCACAAAATACCCTTACAATAGTGTCCTGCTGTCAAATATACCTGACATCGGGCAGTATTCAAGTGTTTGTGGCCTGGTAAACTATATCAAGAAGTATAAAAAAAAATTACAGCTTCGAGAACTGGTGAATGAAACAATGGTACAATAATATACAGGTTAGTAGGTTTTTTATGGCTGTAATTCAATTCAATTCAATTCAGCTTCAGAATAGTTTTTTTTTAATGTATGGTGGATTCATCTACACTTTTCAATCATTTTTGCATAATGAGCATCATTTTAGTTTTAAAAGCAACCAAAAACATTTGTCAAACTAAAAACACAAAAGCCTTTACATTTTTAACATTTAGCCTAATCTGTGAAGGTGTCGACGTGTGTGAGTGTACAGGAAGAAAGAAAGAAATTATTTACTTTTGTCTGCGACGATAAAAACAGAATGTTCAGCACATGTAAGCATGAGCTGCACTTTAGCCTTGATGTCGCTATAAAATCTGAAGATGACATAGTGCCGTTTAAACTGCAAGTTTTCTCATCTCTAATACTACAGTAATCATATAGCCTCAAAACATATGGATTGCCCAAGCAAAGGGACTTCATTCGGCAACAAAAGGTATTGTGACGTGACAGCGACATACTTTTCCCCGACCACCCAAGGCTGTTTCCATGCAGAGCTATGCTTCAAGGCCCCAGTTGAATTTACCCAGTTGAGCATAATCATAAGCATAAACATACACTGGCTTTTTTTCACAAAGCTTAACAATAACTGATATTTAAAGAGGCCATCTGTGAGATTCTATATCGTCGTGGCACCACTGGTAATAAATAGTCAGCACTCACTCCCCAAGACAAGCAATGCCCAGAAGTACTAGAGTAATTTCATCGGTATAGATCATATCTTTTTCGGCGTACATAAACATCATTAACATTTGCATAATGTTGCTATTTTGTCAATACATCATAGCGAAACTGCTGCTTCTCTTTCCTCAAACACTCAAAGTAGACAAAGCGAAGATTTAGAAACAGGATTGAGGAGACCACCTGTACTTAAACGATAGAAGACATTTTGACACACTTCAAATCACAGGTGCAATTCCATGCAGCTGCTTTACTTTAAGGCCTCTGGTATTGCGCATGCTGGCTCAGTGTCGCACTGTCTAGGCTTACTAGGAGACTTGAATAGAACATCGTTAATGTTATTAGTAACACTTGTCAAAATGTCTGCTGTGAGTGTTATGCAGAAGCATGTGTTAAAAGTCAGTTTCAATGAATTGGATAAATAAAAACAACAAGGAAAAAAACTACACCATCCAAATCTCATTCTATATCTTAATTTAAAGGGCATCAATTAGTCATTGCATTAAACGCAGAAGAGTCACGATTATTTATGACTATAAACAGCATGGTGGCTAGTTGGGTTTATACTTGTGGATGTAATGCCAAAAGCAGGTGCGTTTTGTTTTTCCAAGACAATCTGTTCCGATGGGGTGTATTTTTCTATGGTGGAAAAGCAGAGAGAGAGCGCGCGGACAGCCAGCATCTGTGCATGGCTGCTGCTCAGAACCCTGGGGCAAGCCATATGCTGACATAGCAAGGTGTCAGAAGATGCAGCCCGAAGACAGATGAAAGTGTGTTTCACAAGATCCAGTGCTGACCCCAAGGCGCTGGCAGAGGTAATGAGAAGACAGAAGCTAACAGGGGGGGCATGCCGCATAATGACACAGCTGTCATCCTTATCATACTACCATGTAAAAAGAAAGTATTACTATCATCACCTTTCTCCGGTCATCAGTTTAAATGCACTGTGTGGTTGCGTGTGTGTGTGTGTGATAGCTGACACTACTGTGTGTACACAAAGGAGACCGAGGGAGATGCCAAAGCCCCAACATTACATGCAATAAAAACAAACAGAATAAGAGAGTAACAGATAAAGAAAGAGAAGTACTGCTGCAGAGCTCACCTACTGAGTACAATAGAAACTTCGCTGCATTGATTTTCAGCAACATACTAACAGGAGCCTGAGAGCAGCTGAGACCTCTAGAGAGCAAAATTGCTGTGAGGTCACTGCCAGTTTATTTGGGCAAATTAATGCAGTGGCCAGCTGTAATCTTTTCAATTATCATGTGAGGGTGACTAAGACTGATGCACTAAAGGCCACTCTTGGCGAAGAGAAAAGGCAGATATCGAAAATAAAAGGGTCCACAAGCTCTGAGTCTAATAAGTATGATAAAGCCAAGCTATTGGACACAAGGCCTTCAAAGAAAACAAAGTATAATTTTGATTGCACCTTTTTTTAAAAGTTACAATATCGAATAAATGTCCCTGTCAAGTTCAGCCAATGCTCAGAAAAAACAAGACTGACAAATGGCAGCAGTCTAGCATTTGGGTCTCATGCCAATGAGGCACCTAACAAAACATTTCTGTTTGCATGCATTCATGATTGAGAGAGTACACTATGAAGCAAAACGCTCTAAATATTTCATGTACATTTTTGTTGGCCTCCACAAAAGGCTAATAAAGGTGAAGGCAACAACATTCTCATGGTAAGAAGTGTGTGAGTCACCGGACACATCTGAGGGCCAAGCTGAGAAGAGGACCAACTGTTGGTCCACGAGGCAGTGGCCAAGTGTGTCAAATAATGACACCAAAGATGTAATAGAGCGGAATGTCATTTTTGTGTTCACCAAGAATATGATTTATCCTGTTAGTGTTTAAGGTGAATTTCTCGTTATTGCAAACTTAAGTCAAGATTTAAGTATCACACGAAATTCGATTAAGACAACAGTAACGGTGGGAAACAACATCTTGGAAAATAAAACCACACTTGACAAGATGTCACAGCTTATCCAGCGTCTAACTTAAATTAAGGACTGCTTCTTGTTACATGGCAAATGTCCGCCGAGTAGCATGCCAAGAAGCAGGGGTTCCAGACTGCCTTTGAACACCACCGCCCTCACAGGGTTCAAAGCCTCTTAGAAATACTGTCATCCAAATTCAAACAAGGGATAGAAAAGAGTACAAAGAGTGGAGCACTTCACATCTCCAAATCCAGTGAGCTTTTTCTCCTTCTTTTTCAGGACTTAGCTTTCAAAAAAATATATATATAAAAAAATGAAGCAGAAGACCTGCTGGATCAATTTCTGCTGTGACTCTAAAGTCCGGGCAATACTTTACAAATATCTGAAAATAAAGGCTGTCAGTGAGATAGCCCAAAGTCATTAAACAGCCCTAAAGAGGGAGATGCTACTGTTTTCAATTACTGTCATCATATTCCTAAAATTATAACTACTCTCCAAACTTAGATCATCTTCAGTAGCAGTGCCCAAGATGACCTGACTTTGAAAGCTGCTGCTCCGTGGTTTCAATGAAAACTCTGAGGAGAAGTATAGCATCCCTTCTTGCCTCCAAAAAGTCTCTGTTTGAGGTCCAGGCTTCCTCCTTTTCCGCTAGCTTAATGGATTATGACAGTGATGCAGCGTGAAGCCTTAATCCCCTTGCCGCCGTCGTCTCTCCTCCCTTTATGTTAAGCCCCTTGACTAGAGCGTGTGCGTGTGTATGTGTGTCAGGTGCCAGCCAATACTAGGAGCCAAATGTCAGGCTTGGATGACACACAAAAACAAAGGGGGTTAAAGCATCCACTGCTGACAGACAACTCTGCCCTTCAGGTGCCCTGCTGGCCGGTTACCATGCTGTGAAGTCAAGTGTGCCAGGGAAAAACAGCTTTCAATTTAATAACCAAGAAAAGCAAAGGAAATAAGGATATAACCATGACAATACTTTTTTGACATGTTCCTCAAACACATCTAATCAATGATTCATGTGAATACTGACACACTGAGACACAGAGGCAACTTTACTCATGTAATGCGGCCTCTAAATTAACTATATCCAGTAACCTTGCTCTTTCATTCAGGAACACGTCGTGCCTTCAAAGCAACACTTGTTCAACATTAATTAAGAGAAACAGAAGTTGCACTAACAAGGTTGGCACAAGTACTCACCATGAATGAATCCATGTTGAGAGTATCAAAAGCAACCAGGGGAATCAGAGGGCCCTTAAGGAAGAAACCATAACTAGGACATGACTTGATAGCTCTCTCTGGTCTGGCAAGCCGGACGGTCAGTGCAGCAGAGAGGCTCTCCCCTGCATCACATGGTGGCAGCATGTCATGTCAACGACCAAACATCCCAATGGTCGAAATCCCATCCAAGAGGCGGAATTAGGGCGGAGAGATCACGGGGTAAATCCACTTTGTTTTGCATAAGTGGTACTCATGTCATGTTTTAAATCCCGTGAGCCTGTAAGAGCCCAAACTGTTTTTTGTGGGGTTTTACCAGGTGCATCAGGCTGACTGATTAAACACAACATGAATGCAGAATTTAAAAAAAAACAAACGTAAAATGTACAAATCCTCACTAATAAGTCCCACAATCCTCATCTCCTTAGCTAAATTCAAAACTACAGTCAAGACTCTTTACAAAGCATCAGTTATAATCTCTAAAACCAATATAATAGGCATGCATATCACAATAACAAGAACCAAAATTCAAAGACTTGACAGTACAAAAGATAATCTTAGCCACTACATCCAACTGCATAATAATTAAACAACAGCCTCAAAGCATAAGGACCTCTGACAGTAATTATTCAATATACTACCAATTCAGACTGCTGATTTGTCTTGGGTAAAAGACATCTACAATTTTAAAAACAGAAAATAATTGTTAGAGTTATGAGTGTTTTATGGAAGCAAATGAAAGTGTGAGCAAGACTGGCCTCAAGAAAAGGAAAGCAAAAATTGTTTATCATATTGTATCTTTTGGCTTTCCTAAATTAAATACAGGGCCAACAGTAGTTTACTGTATGGTATTGGTGGTGAAGAGGTACTCAGATCATTACTTAAGTAAAAGTAAAAATACAAAATAAGAGTGCATCTAAAATCCTTCTTAAGCGAGAGTTCAAATATACTTAAAGTATTGTTCTAAGTATTGTAGCTGGTCAAGGTGGAGACTGTTTTAACTACTTATACAGTGATGGTTTCCAACCTAGGAGCCAGGGCCCTCAACAGAAGGGGTACAGAGAGCTACAAAAATATGCTTAATTTTTGTAGTATAGTCCTTGATCTGACTTTCCACCACTGTGGATCTCGACTATGTTTGTCTGTAGGATTTCTATTTTTAATCATTGTCACAGCCACTGCCAGTCATATTTAGCCAGAATTTTAACATTGAATGTGTTTGTTAAAGAGCAACATTTGATTGAAAGCACCAAACAGCTGTTCTTTTTCAGTTAACAAAAACTGGGGGGCAGGAAAAAGCCTCATATTAAAAAAAATAAATAGACAGCGCCTATTGACAAGTTAATTAAAAGAATTTGGCTGCTGGCTGGCTGTCTCTGTTTTGTAAATGGGATATTTATAGTTGTTTTTCTGTTGTTCCTCGAAAGGAAAGTCCAATAAGCACACACAACAAAGCACAGATAAACAAAGAGTTATTTCTGTGTATATTACGAGTTAAGATGAAATGGAATGGGTGAGCAAGAAGTGGAAGCAAAGAATAAACAAACAAACAAACAAACGAGAATATTCAAAAAGATTCAATGAGTGTGTGAGTGTGAGTGTGACAGAGACAGGAGAAGGGATCCTGTCTTTTCTTTGTTGAAATAGCACTTGACAGTAGAAATGCACGCTTTGATGAAGCCTCTATACACCTCTCACCCTGAACATTTGGGTTGGAGAGTTATTAGTCATTAGTAGCTCCTGCTGTGAAACGATTACAGGAGGCACACTACAAGATGTGAGAGGTTCTGGGATCAGCACACTTTAGTGCGAGCATCAAAACACATGAAACGGAGGAGGCTTACTCATCATAGAGTCAATATCACCCTGTTCCTTTTTAAACTGAATTCAAAATTCAATTATTACTGTCATACAATTTATTTGGGAGTTAGAATTACTTAATTAGTTTATTTGGACAAATCTACGCCCAAGTATGACGATATGAAGTGTCACCTTTAATGCTCTAATACTTAAAACAAACAAAATTAAGCAATTAATTGACTTTATTTCAGATTCATTATACTGAACTCAGTTTATCTGATACAGATACATGTATCATCACTCGAACTGGTTTGACAAAAATTAGTTCATCAGAATTGTTACAACTGATTTCCTTGAGTGGCATACGAAATGAAGTACGAAGACCACACAAGAAGCCAACATCTGTCTTCCAAAGTGATGATGATGAACACTTAAATTTACATATACATACTAATGTGTACATATACTGTAGAAAGACCTGAGGAGCCACAACAACACTACATAAGAATATCTACTATATGCTTATAACTGAAGCTAGTTAAGGCTAATGTTTCAAAGTCTGTCATCATTTTCTGTGGTTAAATCAAAGCCGTTCCACTCTTCATACCCATATAGTATATCATTCTGGCCAGCTGGTTTCTGTTCTTGGCTCCCACATTTCAGCACCAACATACATAAAGTCTAGACTGTAGTAAATGAAAACAGCCCAACTTCTAGCACCTGCTTTTTTTCATCTGCCTCTCAAGGCTACTTCTATATAATTCTTTAAAAAAATATTGCTATCGCCTGCAGTATAAAAATGTTTACTACATCAGAGGCATGCTGCCTTCATATCCAGTGATAAAGTAAGCCCCTCAGTATTATTAGCTATGGACTTGCCCAGTACTCTAGCAGGGGTGAGAGAAGCTTGGTCATGATAAATGAGCTAGCTATCTCAAGCAATGTCAGAGTGAGCCTGCTTGTCTATCCTCCTGAGGCAACCTTTTATTCCATCCAAAAACACTGAATCATCCAAATTGACAGGAAAAACAATCAGAGTGTCTTGTTCATATCCGAAAACGCTTCACACTTCCAAGGCAATTGCGGAAAAGATGAACTACCATAGTTGGCTCCCCTGCTTATTCCCATAGGTGTACGGTGAACGCATTTTGCCGCAATATCATCTTTGTTGCAGCATTTTATAGTTGCTGTGCAGCAGAGAAGATGAGGAGTCATTGTTAACTGGAATATCCGTCAATTCAGAAAGGTAACAGTCTAGTTTATTGAACGTAGATAGAAGATGAATACCACAAAATTTCCCTGCTAGTAAAACTATCCTAGATCATAACAGCGAAAAGATCAGATGATTACTTCCATTCCAGTCTGACAAAAGACCTACAACTGAAATCTTTACTTTTTGGCCAAATCAATAAGCATCGCATAGGGAATTCACTCACTCAGAACGAAGCTGTCTGAATTATTTCAGGCATCACTGATGCAAAAGTAGAACAGCTAAGTTGATTTCAATGAAAAGGAAATTAAGATGTCAAGGGGAAGACACATCGTTTACTGAAATAAAAAAAAAAAAAGGTTTGGTAGTCAGACACATAATTTGTAGTAAGGGCTGCCGGGCATTGCTATAGAAAGAAATTCATATTAATGTGTTAACAGAGGATGCTCATCATCCTTTCGTCCCGCTAACATTAAGCAATTACCTACCTGTCACTTTGATGACCACTCATGGGAACAAACACAGGATGTGGCTGACAGACTACACACAGCACGAGTCTGAGTGGAAACTAACTGGGTTGGATTTGAAATATTGTCAACCTGCAAAATTCAGCTCAGACCTACCTAAAATTAGAGTATATATTTCATTAGGGTTTGTTCAGGTATGTGATGCCAGTGCTACGTGATGATGTCAGTTTAAAATGCATGTCTAAGTCTTCCTCCAAGCAAACACTAACGGCGTCTCAGGGGTAGTTTTTATGTAATCCAATTAAAGCAAATAAGCCCAAAATCCATAAAGTTATACAGGCAGTGATAAGGAGACGGGTGGTGATGTTTGATGGCCAGTAATAACTCAAGCTTGTAAATCCTATAAAATGAATCAGGAGTGAGCCACTTCCTCAACTTGTGCTCTGATTCAGCGATCTCTTGCTCTTATTGTGTACGCTCTTATATTTCCTCCCCTGACTGTTATTTTGGTCATTTTGGTAAAATTAACTCAAAATTGTCTACGTGACGAACTACAAAATGAACTGAATGATGATCAGGATTTGGGCTCAGGCACGTCACACATCTGTTCATACCAGATAAAAAATATGCAGCACCAAATGCTGCCATGTACTGAACTGGCTGTCTCAGTGGATTCAACAACTGATGCATGCTTGCACAGATCCGATACGAAAGCCTCACAGCATTCGGTTGACTCCTACATGAACATCAGTGCACTGGGGAGATTTTAAACTTGCGTCACTATGGTGATTGGCGGCATTTGTCAGGCACCAAGCAAATTCAATCAAGAAGCTTGGACTTGAGTCATAAGACCTAGACCTGAATCAGCCTTACAAAAAAGGTTGCAACCTGACTTGAACTTTTAACTCAAACGATCCATGATTCTACTGGGAGCTGTATGACTCTCCAACCTTACACTGGAGGATTCTTTACTGATGCCAGCAGATATTATCTATCACAAAAAGAAGAATGGGACATGAAATGATAGCTTGCAAAGACATTTTATAAACTGGGAATGAGATCAATTGCTCATGTTTGCAATTCTACAATTTTTTATTGTTGAGTTCAGCGCTTTCATTTCACTTATTTACTTAAAACAGCACGAATCTCATTTCATGTACAACAGCTTTTCATATTTTGTTGTTTACTGAGGTGTCTCAAGGCCATCCATGTATTACTGTGGAATATGTTCAAAAAAGTAAAAGACACATTCTATGAAGCAGTTATGTGTTACTCAAACTTTTAATGATTATCCTATTCTTTTGGTGTTTACATACATTTTAATTAGGTAAAGAGTTCTATGACTTGTTTACGACAGTGGACTTGAATGTACAGATCTGAGACTTCCTTTTGGCTTACAAACACTGAAAATAATCTGACTTTTGAGTCATTTACAATGATTTTGAAACAAGTCGTCAACGGAAATAAAAAAGTTGACAATAGGAGATAAAGGGGCTCTGTATTGCTCCTGTAACAAGTAAAGCTGGCAAAAAGTCTACAATCAATACTTGAGCATTCTCTAGGGGACCAAAGAGTAAACAGGCTTGGTTCTGAGTCAGCCTGTGAGTAAATCTAGCCTTTCCACATTTAATATCCACCACTGTCAGTGGGTCAGCCACTGGCTGCAATGAAGCAGCTTTATTAAGCCATCCTGCAGAAATGGGATAGTTGCCAGGGATATCTTTCTGAACTAAATAGGTACAGTCCCATCTGGAATCTGTGTTTATTTTTCTACTACTGTGAATAAGTCTGCTAGATTTTGTAGTGGGATTTCTGGAAAAACAAGAGAATGTGGCAGTGGCGTGTTCTGTTATTCTATTACCTTGCAAACACTTGCATTAGAGTGTGTCGAAAGGAGTCTGGTCAATGATGGAAAACGGCTTTCACGGCAACTTGTAGGCATGAGTAACAGAAAAGTGCAGTATTACAGCCAGGTGGGGTTTTGGTTTGCCAGCAAGGGCACCCAGTGTGTCATTATGTGTGTTACATTCTCCAGAAATTACCTACAATTGTTGGGACAGCATGTCAGGAGTCAGTAGAAATTCAGGGACCTTATGGAAGATTGGCATCAATTCACTTGCCTTAAAAAGTAGGTTCTGGTTGAATATTTGGTTAGCTGCCACTGGTGGTACTAATAAGACTAACAGTAGCTCTGTTATATCCAAGTGTCTCAGTAAGATGTGTCACTGTGATAGTAGGTAAGCACGTACAATACCAGGACCCTGGACCCTGTCTGAAAAAAATAAATAAATACAAGGGAATACAAGAGAAAATACAATGTGTCCCCAAAGGGTATTTTTGTCTGCAGACTGACAAGAAGAAAGAAACATCCTGCAGCAAAAACCTAGCAAAGACACTCTGGCACCAACAGAGCCAAATGGAATTGGGAATATAAACAGAAACATAGAAATTGAGGTAATGCACAGTGAAACAAAAAAAAAGACACTGTGATGAAGGAGTGGCACAAGACTTGCAGCTCCACCAAAGGCTGATTTGTGGAGAGAGATCACAGAGAAGATGGATGCCATCACAGCGTCACAAAGACCGAGGGGTCATCAGACCACTGCGGGAGGCTCCTGGTACATCCAGTGATCACAACAGTGCCATCAGTGGGGATGTGCCAGTCTCTGGTATTACTCCAGATGGGAACAGTGACATCATGCCCTGCAGTCAAAATCTTTTCCAGCTATGGTTCTTAAAAGAGCGGAGTTCTGTGCTATTTCTCAAAGCAGATGAAAGATTTCTGGATTTCTGAATGTCGTTTTTTTCCCCTAACAGGATCTTTCAGGTAGAGAGTGTTTTTTCATCATGTCAGCACAGTATGAAAAGAACCTCCAAAGATTAAACATTGCTTGAGATGGGTAATCATCACTGTGAACATCATGCAGTGTTTGGCTTATAAGATGCTTTAAAAACCCATTCAATCTAAAAGATTATGCTCTCGGAGATAGACTGTATGTGCTACTTTTAAGGCCCACACTTGACCCTGATTAGACTTAGACTTTTCAAATATTTGCTTTCACATGATCTGAGTCCAGTGAAAATTCTGTCGGGGAAGTCTAAATTTGCATAAGCTAAAGTTGGACTTTGCTTCGAACATGTTTTGGCTTCCTTTTTCTTAGTCAAATAATAGAATATGAATCCGACACAGGATTCAGTAAGATGTCGATCAGAATTCATTTTCACAATCTGAATCTTTATCTACAAAACGTAAATGATATCCAGTCCACGTCACAGTAAGCCAGGGTGACCAAAGTCATGTTCAGCCATCTGTTCAGCTTGGAAGCCAAACAAAGTCAGTGGCCAAGAGCCAAAGTCTTTGGCAGTAACCTAAATCAGTTTAACATCTTTGTAGCAAGTGATCCAGCAAAGGTGCAACCAGAAACTAATCCATTTTGCTCTCATACTGAGCTGTAACAAGTGTCTTGTATTCATTAGTCCGGTGTTTCCCAATCCTGGTCCTGGGAGACCACTGACCCATGTTTTAGATGTTTCCTGCTCCAATACACCTGATTTAAATGAATGGCTTGTTATCAGGCTTCTGTGGAGCTTGAACAGGAGCTGATCATTTTGATCAGGTGTAATGGAAAAGGAAGTATCAGAAAATATAAAGTTGGATTTAGTTCTTGTCTAGTGTTAGTACATATATTGATAAACATCATCAGATTTTAGAGGGACACTTGGCTTCAGTTATCTTTTAAATGTGAAAGACTGGGCATCTCTTGTGTTACATTTGCATCACAGAGTTAACTGGACTACCTGTGTGACCAGGGGCTCCAGAAGCCTTTCCACAGTCAGGGTGCGGATTTCAAGACTCTTGGGGTCCCATTTCAACAGGATGGGGGAGGTGGCGGTCGTCATGGTCTCTGTTGGAAACAAAAGCAAATCAGTGGTTATAAGAATGCTTCGCTATGAAAAGCTTTTGGCTCTATAACAACATATATCAGCTGTGACGGTTCACATTGCACATTACAGTTGCCCAAGAGGATGGGGTTGCTGGAAGTTCACAAAGTTCGTAGGCAGCGTTCAGCTGTGTAAGAACTCTAAAGAAAAAAAAAAAGAGGCTGTTTTGGAATTTGGGTGCGTGGGCGTAAATGTTCCTGCAAAGCTGACAGGTTTATAAGACAGCACAAGGACGACAAGTTAGCTTTTTAATGATGGTGGAAGCCTCCAGCGTCTTCCATAGGTGGTAGTTGTGTCCCACCAGTGATCTGTACAGTCTTGCTAACTCACTGTAGGCACACAGTATATTTTCTGTGACACTCTAATAAGGATTTGCCAGTGTTTTGTTTTGTTTTGTTTTATTTTGTTTTGTTTTTTTGACCAGGTTAGCTCTCCTGAGATTCCCTGCAGTGATGCAGGCAGTTCTACAAAGATGAGTTATTACTGTAGATGACCAGGAAAGACTTTGAGATGTTCAAACTGTATGCTCAAGTTTTCCTTACTGTATGTCAACATTAGCTTCTTTAAAAGGCTGTATTTTTCAGCACCAGGCTGTTATCCTGTCTCTGAAAGCTGACACACTTTTCTTAAACATCAGTCTTCTCAGCAATGTGCAACATTAAGTTTAAGGTGGCAAGGAGTACGCACCTTTATGTACGAGTATCAGTGCTCAGTATCACGGTTAAAGGTATTTACTTTACCTGCCATTAGCTTGCTATGACTACTCACAAACATCATATACAAGTTTGCAGCAAGCTGTTCTGAGGTAAAGAATATGGTTTATTGCAAGGATGCAAAA